>SKCR01038362.1:0-144703 GCA_019454045.1 Zanthoxylum bungeanum
GGTCTGTGGATGGTCTTACCACTACGAAGAGTAATAATAGATTTGACTTGGTCTAAGTGTTGACTTCCAGAACTACCCTCATGAGGGTTTTGATGGCTTGGGATTTGACTGAGGTTGTGCGGGAAACTTACCTTTCTCTTTAATGGCCCAAACAGATGTGATTTTATCAAAAGTTTCTTTCAAATCATTCATCATTTGTGCATTTTGGTTATTGATGGTTTCTTTTTTTCCATGAATGCACTTAAGTTATCTTCAATGGTTTTCTTATGTGGTGGGATATATGGTGCATAATTCTGGGAGTTTCGGAAATTCTGGTGAAACTGGGAGGTGTGAAGGTGTGAAGGTTGGCTTGGTTATCATTCCTCCAATTGAAATTGGATGGTTTCTCCAACCAGGGTTATAGGTCTGTGAGTATTGGTTTGGATTTGGTCTATTGAATGTGTTTATGGAACTGACTTGGTCATGGAGACAGTCTTTCAAGGCTGGTATAGATGGGCAAACTTCTGTGACATGTTCATTTGAACTACAAATTTGACATATGAGTTCCTGAACTGACTTGACATGATCCCTCTTCCCTGTTTCTAAAGCCTCAATTTTTTTAGACAGAAATGCATACTTTGCAGCAAGGTCATGGTCTTCCCTAAGGTTAAACATACCTCTACCAGATGGCTGTGTTTTAACAGATGACTCATATGTACCAATTGTATCCCATTGTTGTGTATTCTCTGCTATGTGCTCTAGGTAATCTAGTGCATCTTCGGGATCTTGTCCCTAAACTCACCATTGCACATCATCTCCACTACTTGTCTACCTTGAGGTGTTAAACCCTCGTAGAATTGGGCAACTAACCTCCATGTTTCAAACCCGTGATGTGGACAAATATTTAACATCTCTTTATACCTCTCCCAACAATGGTAAAATGTTTCCCCCGACTCTTGTGTGAATGTTGTGATTCTTCTTTTAAAGAATTTGTCCTATGAGGGGGAAAGAACTTTTTAAGAAACTGCTCTTGTAAATCATCCCATGTTCTAATAGATCCTGACCTAAGATTTTGTAGCCAAATTTTAGCTTTATCCTTTAAAGAAAATGGAAAAAACTTTAACCGAATTATATTCATGCTACAATTTTGGTCTGTACAAGTGTTACATAATTCTTCGAACTCTCTTAGGTGCTGATAAGGGTTTTCTGATTCTAGACCATGGAATGTGGGAAAAAGATTGATGACACTTGATTTAAAATTGAAACGTGCTGCTTCTGGCGGAAAAACAATACAAGATGGTGATCCTGACCTAGTGGGATTCATGAATTGTCTGAGTGTCCTAGGGTGATTAGGATCTCCATGCTGAGACTCGTTTTCTTCCTGATTAACTGGGTTTTCAACTTGGGCAGGTGGATTTTCAATTTGGTTTTCAGCCATTCTGACTAACAATGAAGGTGATGATGACTCTCTTTTTAATCTGCCACTAGATGTTCGAGACCAGTGTTTCATGCAACTTAAAAAAAAACTATATGTAAAAATATGAAATTGCAAAATGAAATTAAACTAAGAAAATGAAAAGAACAAATTAAGGAAAATACAAATGCAGTGATTTAGATCTAAAAACGTCCTCTAACCCTTGTTAATTCTGATCTCAATTGAATCTCTCGTTCATTTTTCTCAATGTCTTGAATTATGTTTTCGTGAAGTTTTATGAGAGCATCTTTACGTGGGGATGGTTCAAAAAATTCTTTTATGAACAGTAAACACCTTTTAAGTTGATTTTTCTGTTTCCGGTAACCAAGAAAAATTAAGAACAAGGTCTCTCTATATGTGGGATTTCTGGGTTCAGGGTTCATCAAGGCTTAATCACGACAGTTGGGTCTACAAAAAAAACAAGAACAAATAAAGAAAAATAAGATGTAGAAATTAAAAAAATACGAAATAAAAATAAAGAAAAGAAAAGTAGAGAAATAAGAAATAAATATTCTATCTACTAAAAAAAATACTTCCCGGCAACGGCGCCAAAAACTTGACACGCTTGAAAAAGTGGTCTTTTACTCCCAAGTATAAGAGTGTCGAAGTAATAAAATAACCCGGTGAGTCCGGGGTCGATCCACAGAGAAGAGATTTAGCAAAATAGAATATTTAACAGTACGAGAATGAAAAGTTTGCTTTGTTGAAGTAGTTGGAGGATTTTAGGTTGAAATACAGTAATAGAAGGAATGCTGGAGTTAGGGGATCCACTTTTAGTCTTTTAAACATTTATAAATCTCGCTTTATAATAATTTATAAATTGTCTTTTTATACCCACTTAATTTATTACAAGAATTAATTATGCCAATTAAAGAACCAGCCATAAAAGCGTAGTCATTTCTGTCAATAATTAGTCCGACCAAGGTACCAAGCATGCCAAAAATAGAAAACCAGCCATAAAGGCGGTGATACCGTTTGTCTATAACAAGTCCTACCAAGGTACTTAATTATGCCAAAATCGTATAAAACCAGCCATATAGGCGGTATAAAGATAGAACCAGCCATAAAGGCGGTAGATAGATAAAACCAGCCATAAAGGCGGAATAAAGATAGAACCAGCCATAAAGGCGGTAGACAGATAAAACCAGCCATAAAGGCGGTATAAAGATAAAACCAGCCATAAAGGCGGTATAAAGATTGTCAATAATTAATCTAGATTTAAATCAAGTTTTAATCATTATATTTCAATTTATTTATTATAATAAGAGCGAGTTTAATTTATGTTCTCATTGTAAAAGCTTCACCCTTACTCCAGCAGAAAAGAAATTAGCTACTCATTTTGTAATAAAACATATCCGTACTTTTATTATTGAAAGAAAAAAACATTACAAAAAGCTTTAAGTAAACAAACAAGACACTCTCTCTCCAAGGATTACAAATGAATCAGGAAAGAAGACCCTGGAGCTACCGAAATGCCAGTTTAAGCAGAACTGGCATTGAGGAGAAGCGAGTTACACTGAGTTCTTGAGATCAACCATTGCCGTCTTGTCTTCGCACTCGAGTTACTCAATTGATCCGGCATCGGAGCAGGGATGAGCAACCTTAACCTTCTCCCAGAGCTCCAGAAGTTTACCAAGACCTAAGGAATTAGATTATTCGGGCCAAATCCCCCATCAACCCCGCCTTTACCATTGCATTGGATCTGGCGATCCCAATTAAGTAACGGAGAGTTCGCTCTGTCCCATATCTCCGACGCCCTTCGCAGGCGGCAAGGTTCTTCATAAGAACCGCAGTCCAGGGGCTTCATAAGACCCTGGAGCTACCGAAATGCCAGTTTAAGCAGAACTGGCATTGAGGAGAAGCGAGTTACACTCGCGAGAACGCGTATAACTCCATGAGCGGATTACCGTGGGATAGACGCACTAAGTGTGATCTATCTGTTGTTATCAATTGTTCTCTACGGATCTAATGAGATGGGACAGAGCGAACTCTCCGTTACGTTCCTTCCGCTCGCTTCGCTTAACCTTTAACATCCAAAACCAAAATAACCCCGAACCGCTGCGCTCTCTGCAGGAACTCCACTCCCGAGTTAGCTCTGTCCCATATCTCCTTGGCCTTCGGGCGGGTACCGCGAGTGTAACTCGCTTCTCCTCAATGCCAGTTCTGCTTAAACTGGCATTTCGGTAGCTCCAGGGTCTTATGAAGCCCCTGGACTGCGGTTCTTGCCGGACGCTCCTTTTTATAGGCAAATTCGCCGCCCAGACCAGCAAATGCATGTTGTGGACACGTGTCAAAGAATGGTGAAGCCACGTTGGGGACACGTGTCAGAGAATGGTGAAGCCACGTTGGGGACACGTGTCGTGACGTAAAGGTTCCACGTGTCACGACGTGCTTGCAGATTTTACGACATGCTTGCCGATTTTACGACGTGCTTGCTGATTTTACGACGTGCTTGCAGATTTTACGACGTGCTTGTCGATTTTACGACGTGCTTGCATAATATATTTTTTTTCGTCTGATTTATCCCGTCGAGCTTCCCAGCAGTATTTTTCCTGACAAAAACATAAAATAACACAGTAAAAGCACTCAAAGCATAACTTTAAAATATTTACACAAATGTGTCAATTTAAGGGGTTTAGTGAAACTATAAGTGTAAAAGGATTAACTTATCGTCTAATAAATATGCACTTTTTAGTATTCATCACATAACTTCAGCATGGCTTTGTGTGATCTAGGTGCGAGTGTTAACTTGATGCCTTTTTCTATTTTCAGGAAATTACAGATTGGAGAAACAATGCCCACATCAGTCTCTCTACAACTTGCTCATAGAATGCTCGTATTTCCGAGAGGTGTAATTGAAGATGTGCTGGTCAAAGTTGAAAAATTCATTTTCCCAGCAGATTTTATTGTCCTTGATATGGAGGAAGACGAAGATGTGCCGATCATACTCGGGAGCCCATTCTTGGCTACAGGTCGAACCATTATTGATGTACAAAAAGGAGAACTAACCATGAGGGTACATGACCAAGAAGTAAAATTCAATGTTTTCAAAGCCATGGAATTCTCGGACGACGAAAAGAATGAAGAATGTTTTAGACTTGATGTGATACATAATACCATCTAGAACTCCAATGCAATGCAAAGTTCTACGGACAAACTGTATGTGGAGCCTGAAGCTAAAGCGTTCTGCGTACTGAAGAAGCCTATTCTTGCACTAGAAGCAACATAAGAGAAACAGTTCCACCAGCACAAAGAATTGGAGGAATTTCCCATACAGCCTTTTGAGAATGCCAAATTGTACAAAGAAAAGGCCAAGAAGAGACATGATGAGAAGTTAGTACGCATACAACTGAAACCATGGCAGAAGGTACTGTTAAACAAATCAAGGGTGGAACTCTTCTCATGGAAGCCAAAATCACGGTGGTCAGGTCCATTCCTAATCACCAAGGTTTTACCAGATTGATCCGTTGAGATACATGATCCTGACTCTAACAAAACATTCAAGGTTAAAAACAAGCGTGTCAAACACTATTGGGGAGGATCATTTGAGCGACAAAAAGAAAATGTTACCCTTTCAAATTCAGCCTAACATTCGAGAAATCACGTCTAGCTAACGATGTTAAACTTAGCGCTAGCAAGGAGGCAACCCATGTTATTTGTGTATATATTGTGATCTGGTGTGTTTTATTTTTGTGTGTTTAATTTTTACAGGTAAAGTCATTTCACGATGGAAGAAGCTCTCGCAAATCTTCACAAGCAATTTCCTTCTCTCCCTAAAAAATATATGATGAAAGTCTACAAAGCTCACTTGGAACGAATGAGACTACTGATAATCAAAGGTATTCCTACTGACATTCATTGGATTATTGAAGTACGAGTCCGATTGGCAGGTGAGTCTTCTGACTATTTTATTTCACATCTGCCTGGTTTAGGAAGGAGCACATATGCTAAAAAGAGAAGAGCTAAAAGAATGGGTGTATGTTATAAGTGTGCTCGTATGTTTTGTGATACTCGTTGTCGTTCTTTAGGAATGGTGTCTGATAACCGTGAAGATAAGATTAATTTCATTAGGGATGGTTTGAGTAAGGAGTCTTTGGATGACATATCTAAAACTCTTGAGACGCATCCCAATGGATATGTGTATCACGAAATTTGCGTGTTATATACACAATTCCAAAATGAAAGACAACAATTAAGTCTCGGGAATCTGACTCAAAAAGACCATTTTTACCAATTTATAAGAAAATTGGAAGGGAAGCTTGTCTCTGACGCATAAACGTCAATCAAGCCGTAAATTATTGTAAATATTATATCTCTTTGTTTTTTCCTAATAATTGTGATTTGTTTTGTTTTATTTTCTCCGACAGGATCCAGATCTTTTTGACCTTTCACGATTTATTATTTTGCTACTAATCGTTCTTTGGAAGATACTAGTGCTATTATTACTCACCCGTTTTCAGGTGTTATAAATTCAACTCATCATTGCACTTTGGAAGGCATCCAGATAAAAAATAGAAGCCACTTCAAGAAGACGAGTTGAAAATATTTGTGTGTTTTGCGGTACTAGTGTTGGTACTAAGCCACAATATGTAGCAGTAGCAAATGAATTGGGTCGAGTCTTAGCTGAAAGGAATATGCACTTAGTATATGGCTATGGCAATCTTGGACTAATGAGGATCGTTTCAAAGTCTGTATAGGATGGAGGTAGTCAAGTTCTTGGAATCATCCCAAAACCATTGGCAGAGATGGATCTTATAGGATCATCAAACAGAGAAGATATGATCGTGCCATGTATGTCTGAACGACTGGTTGAAATGATTAACCGTGCTGATGCATTTATTACTTTGCCATGTGGTTTGGGTACGTTGGAGGAGATTTGTACAGTGCTATCTTGGGCGACCTTGAACATACACCAGAAACCAATTGGATTGTTCAAAGCAGATGGATTCTATGATTTTCTTTATTTATTTCTTGATAATGCCCGGAGAAATGGGTTCGTGTCAAAACCTTTGAAAGAACTCCTCTTCACTACCAGAACTGCCCAAGATTTAATTGACCAAATCTTAGCCTATGAACCACAAATTGACCCTATCATTTCCAAGATAAAATGGTCCGATGATGATCGCGGTAAGAAGCGTCGAATAAATCTGGATCTTAACCTTTAAATTTCCCATTTAGATGTAGAATTTCAGCTAACTAGGTACTATCTTCTGAACTCATCTTCTACTTTTTAACACATTGGGGACAATGTCTCATTTAGGTTTGGGGGTGGGGAATAGTCGATTAGTATCTTGTTTGTATGTTGTTTTTATTTTTAGTCCAAAATATTTCGAAAAATACAAAAAAATTGAAAAATTTTACAAAAATAAAAAAAAAATATTTTGTGTTTTTGTGTTTTTAATTTGATTAATCAGGTGAAATTGGTGTGAGATAGTTGTGTAAGGAGTTTCCACTCCTGAGACGTATCTCAAACCTATTTCGGAACAAGTTAATTATCATTTATTTCCTTTTAAATTATTTAATTTGTGAATTCTCCATAAAACTGACTAAAATGGATCTTCATATGCTCAGTTGACAGGTATTATCAACATACATGGAAACATACAGACATGAGTTGTAATTGAAAAGCTTGTAATATTAAGTGCTCTAGTTTAATTGGAGGAAGCATCTCAAAAAGCGATGAGATAAAAAAAAAGTATGAGATCCGAGTTATTAAGTCCGTAGGGGTGTTTTAACACCTAGTGCCCTAAAGCCAACTGGTTTGGGAGTCACTGGCCCAAAGCTCGCTACATGGATCAAGGATGTTGCAAAAATATATATATCGAAGTCTGAGTAATTATGTCTGTAGGGGTGTCTTAACACCTAGTGCCCTAAAGCCAACTGGTTTGGGAATCACTGACCCAAAGCTCGCTACATAGACAGAAGATATTGTATATAAATAAAAAAAAAATCAAAAAGAAAGAAAAAAATCAGAAAAATTATTCCATTGCTGCAAAAAGGTGTGAATTCTGATAAAACTTTAGGACAAAAATATTACTTTCTTCTCAACTGCGATTGTAACTGTTGTGGGCAAAAATGAGTTGATTAATATTTTGTTAACTGTATTTATGGAAAATGGTAAATATAATCGGAAAATTTACTTATTCGGTAATTTAGAAAGAAAGAAAACAACTAATGACTTGGAGTAGAAGTTTCACATGCCTAATCACTAACTTCTTTATTCTATTTTCTCTTGTCTTTTTGCTTTTGTGTGCATTAGTTTTACTATCTTTTTACTTTTGTAAAATAGTTATTGGTATCATTGCTGTAAACCCTCACGAGACTACAACTCGTCCACTAGGGACACCTAGGGGTTTAAGGCTTGTTGCATACGCTAAATTCAACCGTAATCCCTACGAATGTGGCTTAGCTTAATTTTTATGTTATTTTATTTTATGTTTTGCTCGAGGACTAGCAAAATGTTAGGTTTGGGGGTGTGATGAGTGGTAAATGTATCACTATTTCCCACTCATTTGACATAATATTTTGTATAGATTCTTGAGTTTTGTGAATATTTTGATGTGTTTTGTGTTATTTTGTAGATAAATAAAGTTTCAGGACATTCTGGAGGTGATTTGGGGCCAAAACAGTGAAAAAGGACAACAAAGGGTAAAAATATCATTTAGCGCATCGCACCGCGCTCTACGAATCGCGACGCCTAACGTGCACCGTCCTGTGCTAACTTTCACCGCTTCATGCTAAAATGCATCGTGTCACTTGTCAAAATCTGAGAAGTCTGCTAACATGCGCCAGATGCTAACGTGTGTCTGCCACGTGTCGACATCAGAGGAGATCTGCCAAAATGCACCGTGCCACATGTCATCATCATATGGTGCCGACAATCTCCATCGCCACGTGTCGTCCAGGTATCAGCCACGTAGGCGTCCACATCAACAATATGCCAAGTCAATGTGCCACGTGTCAGCCACGTCATCATCAGCCAATCATCGCGTGACACGTGTCACAATCCTATGGTGGCAACATTCCACATCACTACGTGTCGCCACGTCATTGCCATGTCATCGCCACGTCAGCACAATCATTCAGCTCCCAGCCACATTGCCACGTGTCATCCGATCTGGAAAATGCGCCATATTTGGCCCCGGAAAACACGCTGTATTTGGCACCAAAAAACGCGGCGCGTCAACAACCGCAAGGAGCCCGCGTCGGAACGCGCAGGGCCTATCGACGCCTATAAATTCAGCTTGAAATTTCAGTTTTAGATGCACCCTCCTCTCTGAATTCTCTGATGTAAATAAAGGAGTTTGTATCTAGTTTAGTTTAATTTCAGTTTTGTAATTAATTTTAATTACTTTTGTAATAGTAATTTACTTTCTTTAGTTTTTCAGTTTTTACTATTCAGCAATGGGGAGGTAACTTCCCCCTACTAGGGTGAAAGGTAAAACTTTTATTACTTCTATTTAGATTAATCTCCCTTAATTATAATACATTAACCATTTAAAACATGACTTAATAAAGATACCGCTATATTGGTCTGTTGGTAATTAATTATAAACTGGTTTTAACCTGACTAAGCATGGATACCACTTGGTTGGTCGGTTGGTAATTACCACATATATGGCTGGTTTATGGACAAATAATGATACCGCATTTATGGTCGGTCAGACTTAATTTGATTTAATCAGGTTACCGCCTATATGGCTGGTTGGTAATATCACACAAGTTAATATATTATATTAAGGGAGGTATCTAAAATAGTAGTGATAAAAGTATATCCTTTAACCCTAGCATTTTCTTTTATTGTATTTTTCTTTATTTATTTTCCAGCATTTTACTTTTCAGCATTTTACTTTATGTCTTTTATTTTTAAGTTTTTACTAGCCTTAGATATGTGTCGTAACTAAGTCTATTATCTGGGGTTGTGATGAAATCCAATATCACCGGTTTATAAGGGGTAAAATTACAGTTTGGGTAATATAAAAGTTCATTTATTGAGCCTAAATCCTAATGTTTTTTATTAACTCGCCATTAATAAAATTGAACTGGTAAACTTAAAATGAACTTGGAAAAGAGATTTTAGGTTAAAGACCTTAGACTAAATAGCCCATGATCTTCCTTGAGGATAGATAACCCTTTAATAGATTTCCTTACAGGATAGGAATATACCTGTCGGGCGGGGGTAACCACAATTGGAACTTAATCTTAATGAATCCAGGTAATTTGGTTGACATAGACATATGGTTCAATTGGGTTATACTGGGTATTTGCATCTAACCATCGACATAGGCTTTTGCATAATTTCGTGTTCCAGGTTAGTAAACCGATATATCATACAAACATGAAATAACCACTTCATTTTTAATTAGATATTGGAAGAAATCACAACCCTGGATAATTTCTTAATATTGAATTTCACTTAATTTACTTTTGCGCAATTTTAATTACTTGTTTTAAGTTAAAGTCACAACTCAGTCAATCAACCTATTAGATACTAGTAATCATTTGACCTCATAAAATTAATAGCTTAGGTTTTAAGTCCTCGTGGGATCGATACTTTTTATACTACTTGAACGATACGTGCGCTTGTGTTATACGCATGTGATTACACACCGGTCAAGTTTTTGGCGCCGTTGCCGGGGACTTATTTATCTTTCACTATTAGTTTTGAGGTTAGATATGATACTTCTATCTAATTTATTTTTACTTATTATTTCTGTTTTCTTGTGTTTCAGGTTCTCAGACAATACATGAGACGAACCAGAAGTTTTGAACTCCGACCGCTTGACCCAGAAATTGAAAGAACCATAAGAAAGTTGAGAAGGAAAAGAAGCTTTAGTCAACATGGAACCTGAACCTTTAGAAGTTGCACCACCAATTCCCATTTGAGACAGAACCATTCCGGTGCCGACAATCACCATCGCCACGTGTCAGCCACGTAAGCATCCACATCAGCAACATGCCAAGTCAATGTGCCACGTGTCAGCCACGTCATCATCAGCCAATCATCGTGTGACACATGTCACAATCTTATGGGGCCGACAATCCACATCGCCACGTGTCGCCACATCATTGCCACATCATCGCCATGTTAGTACAATCATTCAGCTCCCAGCCGCCTTGCCACTTGTCAGGCAATCCATAAAACGTGCAGTATTTGGCAACGGCAAATGCGCCGTATTTGGCACCAAAAATACGGCGCGTCACGACACGTAAGGAGCCCGCGCGTCGCGACACGCAGGGCCTATCGACGCCTATAAATTCAGTTCGAAATTTCAGTTTCAGATGCACCTGCCTCTCTGAATTCTCTGATGTAAATAAGGGAGTTTGTATCTAGTTTAGTTTAATTTAAGTTTTGTAATTAATTTTAATTACTTTCTGTAATAGTAATTTACTTTCTTTACTTTTTCAGTTTTTACTATTCAGCAATGAGGAGATAACTTCCCCCTAGGGTGGGTGAAGGTAAAACTTTTATTACTACTATTTAGATTAATCTCCCTTAATTATAATACATTAACTATTTAAAACTTGACTTAACAAGGATACCGCTATATTGGTCGGTTGGTAATTAATTATAAACTGTTTTTAACCTGACTAAGCATGGATACCGCCTGGTTGGTCGGTTGGTAATTACCGCCTATATGGCTGGTTTATGGACAAATAATGATACCGCCTTTATGGTTGGTCGCTAATATCACACAAGTTAATATATTATATTGAGGGAGATATCTAAAATAATAGTGATAAAAGTAGATCCTTTAACCCTAGCATTTTCTTTTATTGTATTTTTCTTTATTTATTTTCCAGCATTTTACTTTTCAGCATTTTACTTTATGTCTTTTATTTTTAAGTTTTTACTAGCCTTAGATATGTGTCGAAACTAAGTCCATTATCTAAGGTTGTGATGAAATCCAATATCACCGGTTTATAAGGGGTAAAATTACAGTTTTGGTAATATAAAATTTTATTTATTGAGCCTAAATCCTAATGCTTTTTATTAACTGGCCATTAATAAAATTGAACTGGTAAACTTAAAATGAACTTGGAAAATAGATTTTAGGTTAAAGACCTTAGACTCAATAGCCTACGATCTTCCTTTAGAAGTTGTACCACCAATTCCCATTCGAGACAGAACCATTTCGATGGTCGACGACTTCATTTCCGGTATTGTACTTCCTCCCTTACCAGCAAATGCATGTGACATCAAAACATGCATTCAGATGATTCAGCAGTCCGTTCAGTTTGGGGGGAATGCAACTTTCTGGAAGTTTACGACACTTTCAATTACAACCGAGGAGCTGAAGAAGCAATGAGACTGCGGATGTTCCCATATTCCTTTCAAGACAGAGCTAAAGCATGGCTACATTCACTACCAGAAGGTTGCATTACAACTTGGAACACTCTAGCCACCAAATTCCTTGCAAAGTATTTTCCACCAGCCAGAACAGCAAAATTGAGGAATGACATCACATCATTTGTACAACAAGACTCGGAAACTCTCTACGAAGTTTGGGAAAAGTACAAAGATTTGCTCCGGAAATGTCCTCACCATGAGATTCCAAAATGGCTTCAAGTCCAAACTTTCAATAATGGACTTTCTGGACTAATGAGAACACAAATTGATGCTGCTGTTGGAGGATCTTTGATGGCAAAAGGAGAAGATCAAGCCTAGGACTTAATCTAAGAAATGGCCAACAACAATTCCTTGTGGCCAACAGAAAGGAGCATGATTCAAAGAATTGTTGGAATTTATGAAGTTGGAGCCAACACAATAGTTAATGCCAAGCTAGATCAGATATGCAAATTCATGGAGACTCTCGGTATGCAAGGCAATATTGCAGCCACAAGTTCACCATATGGAGGAGCACCAGAACCAAACTAACAAGAAAAGACGGTGAATTAAGTCAATAATTTCAACAGGCAGGGGAACAATCCATATTCCAACACCTACAACCCAGGGTGGAGGAATCATCCCAATTTCTCATTGAGCAACAATTCAGGGCAAAAGAACTATCCATCGCCTGGATTCCAACAGCAGAACAAAGGCCAGAAGTTTGAAAAAGAACTAGAAATGAAAGAATGGATCGCAGAAATGTTCAAAAAGAAACAAGCAGCATATTATGCTATTTTTCAAAGCCAGTCTGCCTCTATTAAAGCACTGGAGAATCAAATTGGACAACTAGCCAATGCTCAGAGTTACAGACCGCCAGGAAATCTTCCTAACAACACAGAACCGAATCTAAGGAACCGAGGGAATGAGCAGTGTCATGCCATCATTTTAAAAAGCGGTACTGAAATCAACAAAGATGTTGGAATCAAGGAATCTATTGAAGACGTTCCAAAAGATGCAGTTCCACAGATGGAGGAAAAATAAGCAAAGGAAAAAGATCAAATCACTCCACCTCCACTTTTTCCACAGCGACTTCAAAAAATCAAGCTGGACAAGCAGTTTGCTCGATTCCTAGAAGTGTTCAAAAAGCTGCACATCAACATTCCATTTGCAGAAGCGTTGGAATAAATGCCCAGCTAAGTTAAATCCATGAAAGACATTCTTCCACGAAAACGGAGATTGGGAGATTACGAGATAATAGAATTATCAGAAGAATGCAGCACCATCATTCTGAGGAAACTTCCCCTGAAGTTGAAAGATCCTGGCAGTTTCACCCTTCCTTGCATCATAGGAGAGCATAACTTCGGCACGGCTTTGTGTGATCTAGGTGCGAGTGTTAACTGTTGGATAATATGACCCATAGCGTCACTATTTGCACAGATCATTGTGTTGTTGTAGCAAATTAACTATGTGACAAGGAAATTGCACTCTCATCATTGTGATTAGATCACCATAGATATATAAATGAAGAGAGGTCCCTATGATTAGTACCTGGACTGAGAATGATATGAGACAGTATCAGTCCCCGAAGGTTTAATCATTAAATATCCCTAACCGTAGTATTATCGAGACTGGACATCGATAATGCGGAATAGGCTAGTATTGCACTTGTGCGCGTTTGTGAGGGCACAACGGCATAGTTCTCATATATATAAGTATTGGATACTTATGCAAGTGCGATAGGAGGTCGTGTTTCACCACCGATGGTACGGGAAACAGCTTCGCTCTGGATAGACCCCTCGGAATCCCATTGGTATTAGACTATGTGTCTATGGGAGGCCGAAATCGAGGTAGGTGTGTATAGTCTTAACCTGAGACTTGCATCGCTAATACTTACGATAATCGATAAACTTTGGTCTTGGTGGTAGGGAACTTTAACCGGTTCTGTGTACACCATTTCTGGGTTTATCAGAGAGTCGTAGTGTATTGGGTGTGATGTCAAGATGGAAGTGTCACTTCAGTCATTTGGAGATGATGTCACGCAGGATACGGTACTAGTGCTCTTGAGTGTTGCGCAACCAATCGGGATATTGTGACCAGGTCATGTATATCCGATTATAGAGACTATGTTACCAGACATCCGACATGTGTTTCGGACGGGGCAGACACTTATCCAGCCCCAGCCCTAGCACGTGATTATCCGATACTGGGCCGATATACACCAATACTACGGTATACTACGCTTGATACAGATCTATATATTCCTGTAAGAATATTTCTGGAGAATTGGGTAGGCATGGCGCTTTGCTAGAAGCCAACCTTGTCTTGTAAATCGATATAAACGTAGTACGAGGTACTTACGTGTTCGGACAGTCCGACGATCGTATTTACTGCCAACATATCCGGAGATCTCATGGGTCGCTTCCGAAGATTCACCGATGATGTATTACTCGCACTTTGATTAATCTGGGATTAATTAGAAGAGAGAGATAGAATTAATCTGGGATTAATTAGAAGAGAGAAAATTAATCTGGGATTAATTACGGAGATATTTTATCTGGGATAAAATATTAATTAAAGAGAGAGAACGATTAATTTGGAATTAATCGATAAAATAATATGTTTGATATATTATTAGAAATAGGATTTCGACGCGGAATTAAAATTAGATTTTAACTCGGGCGAACGAATTAATTTAGAATTAATTCGTTAGCGACGTGAATAGTGAATTCGCTAGGCGTAAATCATTTAATTACGACGCGACGGAAAATTCGTTAATTTGGAATTAGCGAACCCGAGCCCGAGAGTGATTGCGAGCGCATTCGCATTTCGAATTCGAGTGCGGCACGCAAGTCACATCAAGCGTCAAATCACTAGTCGCGTCAATCGTCAAATCAATTGTCACTTTGAGTGATGTGACTTGACAACTTGTCACTTTAATGAAGTGAAGAGATGTGATGTAGTGATGTGAAATGATTGAAAGCTTTTAAAAGGCTTGAGATGGAATATAACATTATTTTATTCCTTGCCTTTTTGGCTTTTGAATTAAAGTTGAGTATATATCTTATTTTATTTACTTGGTAAAATATTAATAAGAGATATATACAAAAGCTTTTTATTCTCTCTCCACCTAAGGTAACAGTACACGGTTTTGGTAACATTTTTTTTGAGAGCCAAAAACGTTTTCTTCCTCTCCTCTCTTTTTCTTCTTCATCTCCTTCACGCATGGTGCGATTTCTTCTCTCATTTTCTGGTTTCACCGAAATTTTGAGAAGCAAAATGGAAGATGAACAAGTGCTAGCACACCTTGAGTGATACATAGGTGATAGGGAAACGAAATCTTTGAGCATGGAAGCTTGAAGCTTGGAGCTTCAATGGAGTCTTGCATGGCCGATTCTTGGAGGTTCAAAGAGGATCAAAATCGCACAGCCCACTGTCAAGGAAAGCTACTGCCGAGCTCAATGGAGGGAGGCAAAAACGCATCTTGTTCTTCATCCATCAAAACTGAAATTCAATGTGAGTATATTCCGCACCTCCTTTGATGTGTTCATATGCGGTTTTTATGCATGTTTGTGATCCTTGGGACTTTGATTGAACTCCAACAATGGTATCAGAGCTTTGATTGGATGAAAACCAAATTAGGGTTATTGAGCAAATTTGGGGCTTTTTGATTTTGGCTTGATTCTGTCTAATTGATTGTTTGAGGATGATTATATATGATTGAATTTGAGTTGTATGTAATCAATTTGATAAAAAAAATGATTGGATTGATTTTCCCCAATTTGCTTATTTTTTGTCAAAACTTTAATTTCGGTAAACTCGATTTAGGCATGATTTGGTTGAATTGTTTGATGCATTATGCTTGAATGAGGTTGAATTGAAGTTGTGCATGATCAATTTCAAGAAAATTGGATTAGATCAATTTTCCCCAATTCTTTAGGTTGAAATGAAACTTGAAATTGGGTAAAATGTTTTAAGCATGTTTTAATTGAATTGGATGTTTAAGTATGCTTAGAACATGTTTAATTGATATTGTGGTGATCAATTTCATGAAATTGGATTGGATTCAATTTTCCCCAAATTGGAGGCTTGGCCGAAAATTGCATAACCCTAATGTCTTGGTAATTTTGTTTTGTTTGATCATTGGATGACTTAAAACAATGGTTAATGTTGTTTTGAAGTTCAATTGGATTGAATTTTGATTTGAACATTTTTCCCTTTTAAAGTGGCTTGGCCGAATCTTTAAGGACATGAAATTCATTGTGATTTTGTTGTTTGATTCATTGGATGAATTGAATTGATTTGGGAAATTAAAATTGTGGACTCAATTGGATTGAAACCGAATCGAATTGAAAAACCCCTAATTGCCGAGACTTGAAAGCATGTTAATTGGGTTTGATTTTGATTGAATTGTGTTGGACACTATTTGGTTGTTAAAAGTGCATGATTAATTAGGCTAATTGATGTTTTAGAAATGTTAATTGGTAATTGATTGTGTATTACACTTAGGTTAATTAATTGTGAAATTTGGAATTTTATAAGTTAATTATTTGGGCTTGATTTTGGAAATTGGGCTTGTTAGGTTATAATTGGGCTTTTGGGCTTTGTTGTGTAACAAGTTGGGTTTAGGCAAAATTGGTTGGATCCAATTAGGCCCAAAACCGAATCCAAAAGGTCCAATTATGACTTAATGGACCTTAATTATTTAATTGGGCCTAATGGGCCAAAATTAATTTAAAGGCTTATGGGGTAACTCCCGGATTGGATTTTGGTTGTTCGGTTTGACCCGAGTTGACCAAAAGTCCACGCCTATAGAAATTAATTAAAAGCCCATTGGACTTTAATTAAATAAAACATTAGATGTTAATCGGGCTTTGAGACCCGTTGCGATTAAATTTGGAATTTAAGTCGTAAAGGTTCGTTAATAAAAGTGTAATATTTAATTTAGAATTAAATAATGAATTAGAATTAAATACGTATTAAATTGGATTTAATTATGTAATTTAATTTAATTCGTAGAAATTGTACTTTGAGTACGTGTTCGCAAAACGAGTTTGACTCGAACAAAAATCAAATCTTTGTTTGAACATTGGATGATCACTAATATTCAAGATTAATTAATTTGATTGATTGATTGATAACATGCTTGTATGAATACATGGTTGTGATGTTTGAATAATGTATATCGGATGGATATTAGTCGGGGTGGGCGATTTTGGAAATTGTAATAAATTTGATTTATTAAATTGGACCTCCGTGTCCAGCCTTATCTCCTATTACTTTGTATTCTCTTCTCACCTATTCCCCTCCATGTAAAAGAGGTTTCTTTAGAAGTGTAGTGTAACGGGTAGAAGTAATACAAGTGCTAGCGGGAGAGAGAAAGTGAGAGATTTGATCTAGGATCAATGTAAAATATCCATCCGCATATCATTATTATTTTATTTCATACTCGCTTTATTATGTGTTTAGAATGCATGCTTAAGGGTGTATGATGATGAGACCTTAACAAGATAATTAAATTGGTAGCCAATTTGCACGCGAAAAACCCTCGTTAAATATCATGCGTTTTTCCTTCCATTGAGTGATTCTTACTCAAGATCCGAGATTGGCAGGGGTTGTTGGCCAAAGTCAAGCCCTTGTCCATCAAAGATGTGTTTTAATCACGAGGCTTTGTTCCATATCGGTGTCGTGTCCAAGTTGTGGTTTGTTGGCCAAAGTCAAGACCACTTCTTGTCCATTGACATTGATTACGAAGCTTCCATGTCAATGGGTCCGCGCTTGACTGGGATCACTAGGTTTGTTGTGCCAAAGCCAAGGCCTAGTTTGATTCAGAGGAAAAAGGTTAGGGTATACATTCGATGTATAGGCATATATAAGATATATGTTTGGGACTTGGATGTCCACCTACTGGATCTAGGAGTTGGATAAGATCCAATTGATCTTCGAGATCTACCTAGTTAATTATCATACAATTTGTTGGCCAAAGTCAAGATTGTGTGATATTTAACGGGATCCTAGCCCACTAGGAAACACGGTTTCCCGAGTACTCGACAGAGGGTTAGAGGCTCGACGAAAAATAGTGGGAGGCAAGAATTGAATTTGCAATACTCGTTCAATTACTCGCCGTATGCGCTCATTTAAAATATTTCGTCATTAGATTAAATGTTAGTTAGACTAATATTTAAATTGTTGTTTTAATAAACAGTTGGACTGTATTATATTGATTATATATAATTGGATTATATTAATCAATATATTTGAATTAATTAATTTCAGTTTACAGTTGATTTTATAATTGGATTATAGTAATCAATGTAATTGAGGTTAATTAATTTGGATTATATTTGATTATATAGTTGGACTATTATAATCATTATAATATATAAAGTACCACTTATCGTTGATTAAATAGTTGGACTATTGTAATCAAGATAAAATTGAAAAGTTGGATATTTAAAATATAATCTGGGATTAAAATATTTTAAATGATTTAATTTTCAAATTGGGAATATATAATAGGTTACTTTATTTGATAAAATAACTTATTATACATTAAGCCCAAAATTAAGCAAGATAAGTAGAGCATAAAATCTTTGGAAGATTTTTGTGATGATGACTTTAATGCTTAATTTAATATACTTGTCATAAATCTAATTTTGGATTTAAGAAGTATTAAAATTGCAATTTATAATTCTTGGAGAATTAATTGGCTATTCATGTAAAGTCAAAGTTTGCAATTGGGCATGTAGCACGAGGTGCACATTCCTTTCAATATTATAAAAACCAAGGCTTGGCCTAAGGTTCCTAAAATATTGAAAAGGATAAATGACATATCCCAAAGTGACTACCATTTGGATATGGAAGACACGAAGGAATTAAAGAAAGGGCGAGGCTCTAACTTTAAAAATGTTTGTCTTAGTTATGTTCACAGCTAGTATTGAAATTAGATTTTAAATACTAGTGTGGTACATAAAATATATGTATTGATATTCAGAATCTGCTTTGAGCAGGATACTGACTTCAAGCTGAGATTGCTCTACGAATCGGAAACGGGACGAAAGTCGCTGTTTCGACCGTAGATACCTAAGTTTAGGAACTGCCCTTCGGGTATGTACTTGAATTAGGAATTGTTATAATGTAACTAGTTTGACTAGAGACATTATCTCTTTATCAGTGTTTAATCCGTTGCGGATAAAACCTTTATATTATAGAACACTGAGTGTTTTATTATATAAAGATGATACTGAGATAAATATATTAGATATAAATAACAGAATTTATATTTTGAATATAAATAAAAATCTCAAACATATAAAAAGACAAATAAATAGCTCAAATTGATTTGATCAATAGAGACTTATTTATGGCATTGTTGTCTAGGACACAATTAAACGAGACATGTCAGTTAGACGGTGTGTCCGAACTAAAACCGAATTTTGTTGGACATGATAAGGTTTATCACGAGTCGCTCTGAGCTATCATTTCCTTCAAACAGGATATGTATTAACAGTGCAAAACTTATTTAGAATAAGGTTCCATGTAAATCTGTTTGACAGATATCATATAGGATATGAACAGGAAAGAAACGAGGTTTCTCATTCCTGATAATTTGGGTATGCCAGGCATAAAGTTTGGATGATACCAAACTAAGAACCCAAAATGGATTAGTGCCAATATAGGTTATCCTAAGGGAAACCATAATTATAGTACTTATAAATCCCACATGAGAACAATGTGATTGTTGCTCACCATGCGGTTTTCCTGAGAGGAATACCGATATGCAGTGGTCAGTGGGAGGATAGTGATACTCGATGAAAAATCGGAGTATACTGTTCTAGGCACTGAATCTTAATGGAACATATATAATTCATCAAGGATGAAACTATACCATTAATCTTCGAATACACAAGAACAAAGGAAGTGATACGAGGTATCGACTCCCTATTATGACAAAGTGTCATGAGTCCAAAATGGATTCCATGTTAACAACTATTTTGGATACTAGTTGTTGTACCACAAAGCATTGTGCCTATTGGTACATAATACGTCTTCAAGGAAGACATACATGGATGGCAACATACCAACGTACAAAGCTAGGCTTTGACGGAAAGGTATCGTTATCAACATTGTGTTAATAACGGTTCAACCTTTTACCTGTTGCCATGGTAAATCCATTTTGAAGATGCTTGTTGATAACTGTATATTTCATTTGTGAAATATGTCAGTTATAAATCAAAAATCGCTTTCCTGAAAAGGAAACCTTTTGGAGAATGTTTACAACATTCTGACGATTTTGTATAACCGACAAACAAGGTTTGCGGATTATTCAATCCATGTTTGGATTGAAGCAAGCATAGGGTTCTTGGAACTGACATTTTGAACTAATCATAATGGTTTATGATTTAACTCAAAACGAAATAATTCTTGTGTAAATAAGAGGGTTAGTGGGAGCGCACTGACAGTGGCTGTCCTATAAAATAATGATAATACGTCATTTCTTGGAAATGATATTCCCATAAAAATAAATGTCGGCGAAAGCTTGGCTTTCGAAATACTCTCCGTGGAACCGTACATTGAAAAATGTACAAGACCTGGTGTATCATACGCTTGAGCATATGGATTCACAAACAGAACAATCCGAGTGATAGTCACTGGATTGATGTTAGGAACATCCGTTAGTATCTTAGAGAACTAAGGATGCTGTCTTAGTCTATGGAGTAGGAGAACTTGAAGTGACTGGGATCACTGTAGCAAGTTTCCTATAACCGATAAAGACGACTAAAAGTCGCAAACGGTACTATACAGTTTGAATAACGGTGCAGTGAGCTGGAAATATTCCGAGCAAGATAACTGTTGCCGAATTAACAACAAATGCGGATTATTGCTGCTGCAGCTGAGGCAGCAATAGAAGCCATTTGGATCGATAATAAATCTAATTAGATTAGATATAGTTCTGTTAGCAGCTGTGCTAGGCGTCAGCACAGGCTAAAGAATTAAGGTCTCATCGACGATCCAGATATATACTTCTATATCATCTGATTCGTTCGGATCATACATCGTGGCGATGTGATGATCGTGTAAATCGCGTCAGACGATAATTAAGCAAATCCGCTGACGAAAACCTTTCCTCAGCAATTTGAGCGAATTGTACATAGTTCGGGTGTTAGACACTCGAGTGACTGGCTATGTGCCAAGTGGGAGATTGTTGGATAATATGACCCATAGCGTCACTATTTGCACAGATCATTGTGTTGTTGTAGCAAATTAACTATGTGACAAGGAAATTGCACTCTCATCATTTGTGATTAGATCACCATAGATATATAAATGAAGAGAGGTCCCTATGATTAGTACCTGGACTGAGAATGATATGAGACAGTATCAGTCCCCGAAGGTTTAATCATTAAATATCCCTAGCCGTAGTATTATCGAGACTGGACATCGATAATGCGGAATAGGCTAGTATTGCACTTGTGCGCGTTTGTGAAGGCACAACGGCATAGTTCTCATATATATAAGTATTGGATACTTATGCAAGTGCGATAGGAGGTCGTGTTTCACCGATGGTACGGAAACAGCTTCGCTATGGATAGACCCCTCGGAATCCCATTGGTATTATGACTATGTGTCTATGGGAGGCCGAAATCGAGGTAGGTGTGTATAGTCTTAACCTGAGACTTGCATCGCTAATACTTACGATAATCGATAAACTTTGGTCTTGGTGGTAGGGAACTTTAACCGGTTCTGTGTACACCATTTCTGGGTTTATCAGAGAGTCGTAGTGTATTGGGTGTGATGTCAAGATGGAAGTGTCACTTCAGTCATTTGGAGATGATGTCACGCAGGATACGGTACTAGTGCTCTTGAGTGTTGCGCAACCAATCGGGATATTGTGACCAGGTCATGTATATCCGATTATAGAGACTATGTTACCAGACATCCGACATGTGTTTCGGACGGGGCAGCACTTACCATCCAGCCCCAGCCCTAGCACGTGATTATCCGATACTGGGCCGATATACACAATACTACGGTATACTACGCTTGATACAGATCTATATATTCCTGTAAGAATATTTCTGGAGAATTGGGTAGGCATGGCGCTTTGCTAGAAGCCAACCTTGTCTTGTAAATCGATATAAACGTAGTACGAGGTACTTACGTGTTCGGACAGTCCGACGATCGTATTTACTGCCAACATATCCGGAGATCTCATGGGTCGCTTCCTGAAGATTCACCGATGATGTATTACTCGCACTTTGATTAATCTGGGATTAATTAGAAGAGAGAGATAGAATTAATCTGGGATTAATTAGAAGAGAGAGAAAATTAATCTGGGATTAATTACGGAGATATTTTATCTGGGATAAAATATTAATTAAAGAGAGAGAACGATTAATTTGGAATTAATCGATAAAATAATATATTTGATATATTATTAGAAATTGGATTTCGACGCGGAATTAAAATTAGATTTTAATTCGGGCGAACGAATTAATTTAGAATTAATTCGTTAGCGACGTGAATAGTGAATTCGCTAGGCGTAATCATTTAATTACGACGCGACGGAAAATTCGTTAATTTGGAATTAGCGAACCCGAGCCCGAGAGTGATTGCGAGCGCATTCGCATTTCGAATTCGAGTGCGGCACGCAAGTCACATCAAGCGTCAAATCACTAGTCGCGTCAATCGTCAAATCAATTGTCACTTTGAGTGATGTGACTTGACAACTTGTCACTTTAATGAAGTGAAGAGATGTGATGTGAATAGTGATGTGAAATGATTGAAAGCTTTTAAAAGGCTTGAGATGGAATATAACATTATTTTATTCCTTGCCTTTTTGGCTTTTGAATTAAAGTTGAGTATATATCTTATTTTATTTACTTGGTAAAATATTAATAAGAGATATATACAAAAGCTTTTTATCTCTCTCCACCTAAGGTAACAGTACACGGTTTTGGTAACATTTTTTTTGAGAGCCAAAACGTTTTCTCTTCCCTCTCTTTTTCTTCTTCATCTCCTTCACGCATGGTGCGATTTCTTCTCTCTCATTTTTTGTTTTCACCGAAATTTTGAGAAGCAAAATGGAAGATGAACAAGTGCTAGCACACCTTGAGTGATACATAGGTGATAGGGAAACGAAATCTTTGAGCATGGAAGCTTGAAGCTTGGAGCTTCAATGGAGTCTTGCATGGCCGATTCTTGGAGGTTCAAAAGGATCAAAATCGCACAGCCCACTGTCAAGAGCTACTGCCGAGCTCAATGGAGGGAGCCAAAAACGCATCTTGTTCTTCATCCATCAAAACCGAAATTCAATGTGAGTATATTCCGCACCTCATTTGATGTGTTCATATGCGGTTTTTATGCATGTTTGTGATCCTTGGGACTTTGATTGAACTCCAACATTAACTTGATGCCTTTTTCTATTTTCAGGAAATTACAGATTGGAGAAACAATGCCCACATCAGTCTCTCTACAACTTGCTGATAGAACGCTCGTATTTCCGAGAAGTGTAATTGAGATGTACTGGTCAAAGTTGAAAAATTCATTTTCCCAGCAGATTTTATTGTCCTTGATATGGAGGAAGACGAATATATGCCGATCAAACTTGGGAGACCATTCTTGGCTATAGGTCGAACCATTATTAATGAAACAAAAGGAGAACTAACCATGAAGGTACAATACCAAGAAGTAAAATTCAATGTTTTCAAAGCCATGGAATTCCCGGACGACGAAAAGAATGAAGAATGTTTTAGACTTGATGTGATACATAATACCATCCAGAACTCCAATGCAATGCAAAGTTCTACTGACAAACTGTCTGTAGAGCCTGAAGATAAAGCGTTCTGCGTACTGAAGAAGTCTATTCTTGCACTACAAGTAAAGAAGAGAAACAATTCCACCAGCACAAAGAATTGGAGGAATTTCACATACAACCTTTTGAGAATGCAAAATTGTACAAAGAAAAGGCCAAGAAGAGATATTATGAGAAGTTAGTACGCATACAACTGAAACTAGGGCAGAAGGTACTGTTAAACAAATCAAAGGTGAAACTCTTCCCATGAAAGCCAAAATCACGGTGGTCAGGTCCATTCCTAATCACCAAGGTTTTACCAAATAGATTCGTTGAGATACATGATCCTGACTCCAACAAAACATTCAAGGTTAAAAACAAGCGTGTCAAGCACTACTGGGGAGAATCATTTGAGCGACAAAATGAAAGTGTCACACTTTCAGATTTAGCCTAACATTCGAGAAGTCACGTCTAGCTGACGACGTTAAACTTAGCGCTAGCAGGGAGGCAACCCATGCAATTTGTGTATATATTGTGATCGGGTGTGTTTTATTTTTGTGTGTTTAATTTTTGCAGGTAAAGTCATTTCACGATGGAAGAAGCTCTCCCAAATCTTCACAAGCAATTTCCTTCTCTCCCTCAAAAATCTCTAATGAAAGTCTACAAAGCTTGCTTGAAACGAATGAGACTACTGATGATCAAAGGTATTCCTAATGACATTCGTTGGATTATTGAAGCACGAGTCCGATTGGCAGGTGAGTCTTCTGACACTTTAATTTCACATCTGCCTGGTTTAGGAAGGAGCACATATGCTAAAAAGAGAAGAGCTAAAAGAATGGGTGTATGTTATAAATGTGCTCGTATGTTTTGTGATACTCGTTGTCGTTCTTTAGGAATGGTGTCTGATAACCGTGAAGATAAGATTAATTTCATTAGGGATGGCTTGAGTAAGGAGTCTTTAAATGACATATCTAAAACTCTTGAGACGCATCCCAGTGGATATGTGTATCACGAAATTCGCGTGTTATATTCACAATTCCAAAAATAAAGACAACAGTTAAGTCTCGGGATTCTGACTCAAAAAGACCTTGTTTGCCAATTTATAAGAAAATTGGATGGGAAGCTTGTCCCTGACGCATAGACGTCAATCAAGCCGTAAATTACTATAAATATTATATCTCATTGTTTTTTCCTAATAATTGTGATTTATTTTGTTTTATTTTCTCCGACAGGAGACAAACCTTTTTGACCTTTTACAATTTACTGTTTTGCTACTAATCGTTCTTTGGAAGATACTAGTACTATTATTACTCACCCCTTTTTAGGTGTTATAAATTCAACTCATCATTGCACTTTGGAAGGAATCCAGATAAAAATGGAAGCCACTTCAATAAGACAAGTTGAAAATATTTGTGTGTTTTGCAGTACTATTGTTGGTACTAAGCCACAATATGTAGTAGCAGCACAGGAATTGGGTCGAGTCTTAGCTGGAAGGAATATGTACTTAGTATATGGCGTTGACAATATTGGACTAATGAGGATCATTTCAAAGGCTGTACAGGATGAAGGTAGTCAAGTTCTGGGAATCATCCCAAAACCCTTGGCAGAGGCGGATCTTATAGGATCATCAAATGGAGAAAAACTGATCGATACTTTTTATACTACTTGAACGATATGTTAAAGACTTTCTACTCAATAGCCCACGATCTTCCTTGAGGATAGATAACCCTTTAATAGATTTCCTTACAGGATTGGAATATACCTTTCAGGTGGGGGTAACCACAATTGGAACTTAATCTTAATGAATCCAGGTAATTTGCTTGACATAGACATATGGTTTAATTGGGTTATATTGGGTATTTGCATCTGACCATCGACAAAGGCTTTTGCCTAATTTCGTGTTACAGGTTAGTAAACCGATATATTACACAAACATGAAATAATCACTTCATCTTTAATTAGATATTGGAAGAAATCACAACCCTGAATAGTTTCTTAATATTGAATTTCACTTAATTTACTTTTGCGTATTTTTAATTACTTATTTTTAAGTTTAAAGTCACCACCCAGTCAATCAACCTTTTAGATACTAGTAATCATTTGACCTCATAAAATTAATAGCTTAGGTTTTAAGTCCTCGTGGGATCGATACGTTTTATACTACTTGAATGATATGTGCGCTTGCGTTATACACGTGTGATTACGCACCGGTCACTACTCGACATGATCCAAAATCATCGATGAATCCACCACGCTCCTCACAACAATGCTTATCACGTCCAGGCACGAAGGTCCCAATGACCGGTGACTACCAAATAGCCACTCAAAAGTAACATCTCAAAACTTGAGATGTAAAACGTCCAAAATAAACATCTCCTATAATTCTAATAGAAATTTGACATGGTTTCGTTTAAAATATGGATTATTTATTTACAACACAATACCACAAAAATATCCATCCGAGCCATATATTATCCATCAATATCAACATTTCACATCAAAATTCTCAAACCAACATATAACATTATCGAATTATCAGAAACAATAATTTCGTACACGCAATGTTTGATAAAACTTAAATACAAAAAAATAAAGTTTGATTTCATTATAGCGTGACAGGTGCGACTCAGATCACCAGAATTCTCGGGATCGGGATCTACCTAGAACATGATCGTACAACCCAAGTTGTTATACTGTGTATGATATAGGTGCCATTCTGATCCAGGACTCGCTCGACTCTTTCTCTGAGGAATGCGAGATTGATTTGAAAATTGGACCCAATAATTGAGTCTTTCAATGGTGGATATGTTTACTAAAGTGCTTATATCGCTAAGGGAAATGATCTGGTGCGCCAGGTTCATCGATCCAACGGTCAAATTTTGAAATCTAGTCAAATGATCGAATTACCCCTCCACTTTTACAAAAGAAATTTCACAAACAATATCGAATCGAGGAGTGTTCTATAGCATTGGAAAGGTTTCGTTAAGAAAAGAGCTCACTCTCCATAGGTGTCGAAAAATGATGACCAGAAGGCAGCAAACAGAGTAGTTTTCTATAGTTTTGGCATGGATTTTGGGTGACTGAAACGTTTCTAACAAGGCTTCAGTGTTTTCACCTCCAATATCATTGGAAAGGCGATGTCGAGAGCTAACGGTAGGCCGACTATTGGCGTCGGTGAAACAATAGCACCTCCATGATGAGAGAGAGAGTGTGTGTGCGAGTGAGAAGAGAGAGAAAAGAAAAAGGTGGGTGATATGCCAATTTATATGCCAAATATGTGTCACGTGTCACCCATTTATTAGGCTATGTTTCAGCCCTCATTGGTGACACGTGTTGGCCTTCCATTTTTGACACGTGTCCCTGAAGTTTTAAAAAATTATAATCTCAAATTCCCAAAATTTTCCAAACTGCTCCATTTTTCAAGATATTTCTCACCAAAAAGAGCCTTTCACAATTGGGCCTGAACTTGTCCATTAGGTCAATTGCTAGTGGTCTCCACTGTTTCAGCACCAGGTCTTCTTCCTTAATCTTGATGGGTCAGACCCTTTTATTGAAGGCCCTAGCTATTCTCTTCTGGTACACCTGAGTAAAGTATAGAAATTTCATTCTCTTTTCATCAAGCATATCTAGTTGTTCAAATTTTCTGTAGCTCACTCTTGCTCAGGTAAGACTACTTCCATCATAATCCACATTGACTGTATTTCAATTTCCATAAGTAGTACGTCCTCCATTCCATATACCATAGAATAAGGCGTAGCTCTTGTTGTTGTTATGACCAAAGTCCTGCAGCATGGCTTTGGTCTCCCATTGAAACTGTACCTTCTTTATCTGTTAGCATGTGGTGTGGCATTCCATATCGACATATAATATTCTGGGCTATGAACTTAGCCATCTGCTTAGCTGTGACATTACAAAAGGATTTGGCTTCTACCCATTTGGAGAAGTAGTCCATGACCACTATTATGAATCAATGCCCATTAGAAGCTTGTGGCTTGATTTCACCAATTAGGTCGATACCCCAAGTTGAGAAAGGCCATGGCTTTGATAACCCATGCAACTCTATCGGCGGTATGTGGCTTAAGTTTCCAAGGGCTTGATAGTCGTGATAGTGCTTTATCAACTCTACGTAATCTACCTTCATAGTCTGTCAGTAAAACCATTGTCTCACAATCTTCCTTGATAAGTTAAGTCCGCTCATATGTGGTCCACATACCCCTGCATGGACTTCTTTTATTACATTTTTTACTTCTTTTTCCATCAGACACCTTAACTATGTCCCGTTAGAATGTCGTTTATACAAGTCCCCCCTTAGAGTTATAAACTGAGAAACTATCTTTTGGATTGTCATTTTGTCCTTTTTACAAGCCCCTTTAGGAAATTCTCTGTGATCTAAGAAATGTTGGATGTCGTGGTATCAGGGCTTTCCGTCATTGACCTCGATGTCCATAATCTTCCTTACTTCATAACTAGGCTTACTGACTGTGGTCAACACTATGGGTTGCATAATCAGCTTTTATGGATTCTCCCACATTGAAGCCAAAGTAGCCAAGGCTTCTGCCATTTGGTTGTCTTCCCTGGAAAATGTTGGAATGTATATAGTCTAGGATATTCTGCATCAAAGTCTTGAGATGGAATAGATACGCCTTCAATTTATCCTCTTTCAATTCCCAATCCTCTCGTATATGCCGGACTACCAACATTGAGTCTTCATAATTTCTGCATTCTTCACCCCCAAGACTATTAATGTTTCCAGTCGAACGATACAAGCTTCGTATTTAGCTATGTTGTTGGTGACTGAAAGTTTAGCCTCTTAGCCGGAGGTAAAGTCTCTTCTCTCGAGATTACCAAAATAATCCCAATCACCGCACCTTTGTAATTCACGGCTCTATCAAAATACATATTCCATCTCTGGATTGCTATCGCCTTAACTTCCGTATCTGGGAACTCAAACTCATATTGGTCCCCGTCAATTGGTTTCTGGGCCAAGAATTCTGCCACAGAACGCTCTTTAATTACTTTCATCGTGATGTAGTCAATGTCAAACTCAGTTAATAAGACCAAACACATTCCCAACTTTTCGACCAGAGATGGAGTTGACTGCAAGTATCTCAACATTTTTCTAGTTGGGGACAACTTGTATCTTATAAGACTGGAAGTAGTGCCGCAGCTTCCTAGAGGCCCACACCATAGCCAAACAAACTTTTTACACTTTTTGGTAATGTGTCTAATACGGTATCATCTTCATGCTGAGATAGTAAACTGTGTGTTCTACCACAACGCCATCTTCCTACACCAACATCGCCCCAAGGCTTCAGACTATATAGCCAAGTACAAAACTAAAGGTCTGCTACATCTCAAATGCTTAAGACTGATGTAGGAAACGCTTTCCTCGCGCAGCGGAAGTGACTTAGGCACACGGATAGGACTTGAAATTTTTTTTCTGCTTTCCCCTTCCTTTGGCCGAATGTAACCAGTGGGTATACTGAAATTTTGATTCTGTTTCGGAAATATTTCAGCCTCGGAATACCCCCGAAACAGTCCCCGAACAGCCCCTGAACTGCAGTGAAAAACTGGACTGTTTTGGACCCGTTACACAACGGAAGTGCACTCAAATCAGCCCCTAATTTGCGTGAACTGCAAGGGTGATATAGATCTGATTTTTCCACTCAAATACAGTCTCAACTCAGCCCCAAAATATCCCCAAAGTGTTTCCAAAAAACCCGAATCAAAACAAAACAAAAAAAGCCCCGAATCAAGCAACCAAGTGTTGGACAATTATGACCCATAGCGTCACTATTTGTACAGATCACGGTGTTGTTGTACAAATTAACTATGTGATAAAGGAGATTGTACTCTTATCATTTGTGATTAGATCACCTAGATGTATAAATGATGAGAGGTCCCTATGATTTGTTCTTGGACGGAGAATGATATGAGACAGTATCAGTCCACGAAGGATAAATCATTAAACATCCCTAGTCAGAGCATCATCGAGATTGGACATCGATGAATGCGTAAAAAACTAGTATTACACTTGTGCGTGTTGTGAGGGCACAACAACATAATTCTCATATATTTGGGTATATGATACTCATGCAAGTGTAATAGGAGGTTTTGTTTCACCGATGGTACGGGAAACAGCTTCGCTCTGGATAAGACCCCCTCAGAATTCCATTGGTAGTATGACTATGTGTCTATGGAAGTCCGAAATCAGGGTAGGTGTATTTGGTCTTAACCTGAGACTTGCACCGCTAATGCATATGACAATCAATATACTTTGGTTGAGGTCGTCCAGGGCTTTAACCAGTTTCTGTGTACGCCAATTCTGGGTATATCGAGAATCGTAGTGTGTTGGGTGTGTGATGTCAAGATGAAAGTGTCACTCCAGTCATATGGAGTTGATGATCGCGCAGGGATACAGAACTGGTTCTCTAAATAAGGTTGCAACCGTCGGGATAATATGACTTGGTCATGATTATCCGATATTAAAGAGACTAGTTGCTTGTTATCCGATATATGCTTCGTATGGGGCAGACACTGTACCAGCCCCAGGCCTCGCATGTGATCATCTGATACTAAACAGAAATACGCAATACTATGTATAATACGCCTGATACAGATCCTTTATTCCTGTAAGGATATTTCCGGAGAATTGGGAAGGCATGGCGCTTTGCTAAAGGCCAACCTTGTCTTGTAAAACGGTATAAACGTAGTACGAGGTACTTACGTGTTCGGATAGTCCGACGACCGAATTTACTGCCAACATATCCGGGGATCTCATGGGTCGCTTCCCAAAGATTCACCGATGATGTATGACTCGCACTTTAATTAATCTGGGATTAATAAGATGAGAGAGAAAATTAATCTGGGATTAATTGCGGAGATATTTTATCTGGGATAAAATATCAATTAAAGAGAGATAACGATTAATTTGGAATTAATCGGTAAATTAATATATTCGATATATTAAACGAAATTAGATTTCGACGCGGAATTAAAATTAGATTTTAATTCGGGCGAACAAATTAATTAGAATTAATTCGTTAGCGACATGAATAGTGATTTCGCTAGGCGTAATCATTTAATTACGACGCAACGGAAAATTTGTTAATTTAGAATTAGCAAACCCGAGCCCGGGATTATTTGTGAGCGCATTCGCATTTCAAATTCGAGTGGGGCACGCAAGTCAAATCAAGGGTCAAATCACTAGTCGCATCTAGCTTCACATCAAGTGTCAAATCATGTCACTTTGAGTGATATGACAAGTGATTGATTGATTGATGTGATTGAGTGATGAATTGGATGTTGGCATTAATGTTTGACTTTTTGAAGGAAAATATAATGTAAATTAATTTTGGAAAATAAAATGGGTATTAGATACACATTTTCCAAAAACAACACACTCTCTTCTCTTCTTCTCCTCTACTCTCTCATTTTCGCCCAATGGGCTACTGTTTTCTTGCCACTGGTTTGGCAGTTCTGCCGAGAACCAAAAGAGAAAAATGGGAAGCAAAGTGTGATTTTATGGCAAAATCGAGAGTGCTAGCACACTACGGGATCAATGCGGATGTGATAGGGAAGTCCACCCATGATCCGGGAATCACCACGATGAAGCTTGGAGCTTGGAAGTTGATTCAAAATGGCCGAACCAGTGAGGACACCACTGCACTGCCGTGAGCAGTCCATGGAGGGAAGTGAACGTTTTTGTTGCCTCAAGCTTCGCTCAACCGCTCGATGTAAGTTTTCCGCGACTTCTCGAATGTATTCACACTGTTCATGCTTGATTTATGATCCTTGGGACTTAGATAATCTCCAACAATGGTATCAGAGCTTGGTTAAAAGCATGAAATTAATTTAGGGCTTAAAATTGGGCAAACTTGATTTTGAGCATGATTAATGAAATTGGATGGATTAGTATGCTTAAATTTGTTTGAATTTAGGATTGATTGGATCAATTTGTTGAAATTGTGTTTGGAACAAATTTCCCCCAATATTTTGGTCATGGCTAAATGGATAGAGCCCTAAAATGTCTTGGTGATTTTTGATTTTTTGACAATTAGATGTGCTGGAAATCATTCGAGAAAATGATTTAATGTCGATTGTGGAATTAATTGGATTGAATTCGAATCGGACATAAAATCCCCAAATTACCGAGAGCATAAGAGCATGTAATTGGGTTTGATTTTTGTTGAATGTGTTGGACATGTTTTAATGTTGATGGCATGATTAATTAGTACTAATTTGGTGTTTTGGAAATATTGATTTGGGTGATTAATTATGTTAATACACTTTAGTTTAATTAAATATTAAATTTGGAATTTTTTGTGTTTGATTAAATGGGCCTTAAATTGGATTTGGGCTTGTTGTGTTGTAAATGGGCTTATTGGGCTTTGTTGTACAAAGTAGGGTTAATGCAAATTGGATTGGATCCAATTGGACCCAAAACCGCATCCATAAAGCCCAAATGCGACTTAATGGACCTTTAAAGTTTAATTGGGCCTAATGGGCCAAGATTGATTTCTAGGCTTATGGGGTAACTCCCGGATTGGATTTTGGCTATTCGGTTTGACCCGAGTTGACCAAAAGTCCACGACTTAAGAAATTAATTAAAAGCCCATTGGACTTTAATTAAATTGACGTTGGACGTTAATCGGGCTTTGAGACCCGTAACGATTAAATTTGGAATTTAAATCGTAAAGGTTTATTATTAAAGTTTGATATTTAATTTGGAATTAAATAGCGAATTAGAATTAAATACAAATTGAATTGGATTTAATTGTGTAGTTTAATTTAATTCGAGAATTTTTACTTTAAGTACTTATTCGCAAAACGAGTTTGACTCGAGCAAAATCAAATCGTTGTTTGAACATTGGATGATCACTAATTATCAGATTAATTAATTGGATTAGATTGATTGATAACATGCTTGTGTGAATACATGGTTGTGATGCATGAATAATGTATATCAGATGGATATTAGATGGGTGGGACAATTTTAGAAATTGTGTAATAAATTTGATTTATTAATTGGACCTGCGTGTCCAGCCTTATCACCTCTTTATTCTTTGTATTCTCTTCTCACCTATTCCCCTCAATGTAAATGAGGTTTCTTTAGAAGTGTAGTGTAACGGGTAAAAGAAATACTTGTGCTAGCGGGAGAGAGAAATGGAGAGATTTGATCTAGGATCAATTGTGTAAAGTATCCATCCGCATATCATTATTACTTTTCATATACACTTTATTATGTGTTTAGAATGCATGTTTAAGGGTGTATGATGATGAGACCTTAACAAAGATAATAAATTGGTTGCTAATTTGCACGTGAAAAACCCTCGCTAAATATTAAGCGTCATTCCTTCCATTGAGTGATTCTTACTCAAGATCTAAGACGGCATTGGTTTGTTGGCCAAAGTCAAGGCCTTTTTCTGTCGAAGATGTGTTTGAATCACGAGAGCTTTGTTCCATATCAGTGTCTTGTCCAAGTTGTGGTTTGTTGGCCAAAGTCAAGACCACTTCTTGTCCATCGACATTGATTACGAAGCTTTCCATGGTCAATGGGTCGCGCTTGACTGAGATCACTAAGTTTGTTGTGCCAAAGCCAAAGCTTAGTTGATTCAGAGGAAAATGGTTTGGTAATACATTGGATGTATTGGCATATATAAGATATATGTTTCGGACTTGGATGTCCCCCTACCGGATCTAGGAATTGGATTGGATCCAATCAATCTTAGAGATCTACCTAGTTAATTATCATAAAATTTGTTGGCCAAAGTCAAGATTGTGTGATATTTAACGGGATCCTAGCCCACTAGGAAACGCGGTTTCCCGAGTACTCGACAGAGGGTTAGAGGCTCGCCGAAAATAGTGGGAGGCAAGAATTGAATTTGCAATATTTGTTCAATTACTCGCCATATAACGCGCTCATTCAAATATCATTCGTCAATTAAAAGTTAGTTGGACTAATATCTAAATTGTTGTTTAATTAACAGTTGGACTGTATTATAGTTGATTATATAATTGGATTATAGTAATCAATATATTTGAATTAATTAATTTCAATTAATAGTTGATTTTATAGTTGGACTATAATAATCAATATAATTGAGGTTAATTGATTTAAATTATATTTAATTGTATATATGGACTATAATAATCATTATAATATATAATACCAAAATCGTTGATTAAATAGTTGGACTATTAGAATCAAGATATAAATGAAAGATTGACATTTAAAACATAATCCTAGGGAAAATGTGTTTAAATGGTTTAATTTTCAGATTGGGAATAAAATTTCAGGATGGTCCTGGAAAAATAATAAGTTATTTTGTTTGATAAAATAATATATTAAGCCTAAGCCCGAAGTTAAGCAAATAGTCGAGCATAATCTTTGGAAGATTTATGTGATGATAACTTAAGTGCTTAATCCATTATACCTACCGTAGTAGACTCCTTAATTTCTGAATCAGAACTAAAGATTAGATCCTTAAAGTATGATAAAGAAATTGAAGGATCTTCAAAGATCTATTTTAGATTTTAGAAGTACTAATATTGCAATAGTAAACTCTTGGAGAGTTAATGACTATTCTCAAGGAGACAAAGTCAAAGTTTGCAATTAGGTAAGTAGCGCAAGTCGCACCTTACTTCGATATTCTAGAAGGCCAAGGCTTGGCCAAAGGCTTCTGGAGTGTTGAAATGGGCAAAGGCAAAATCATTATAATCTTTTAGAAAGATAAAAGGACATATCCCAAAATGTCTGCCTAAATGTGGTAAACTGGATCGCGGAAGCGTGACTGCCGTTTGGACAAAGCAGACATGAAGGAATTGAAGAACGAGCAAGGCTTTGACTTCAAATATGTTTGTCAAGACTATGTTCACTACTAGTATTGAAATTGGATTTTAAATACTTAGTGTGGTACATAAATATATACTGATGTTCAGAATCTGCTATGAGCAGGATTAGGAAACTGTTATAATGTAACTAGTTTGACTAGATACATTATCTATATATCAGTGTTTAACCCGCTGTGGGTGAACCTTTATATTCTAGAACACTAAAGTGTTTTATTATATAAAGATGATATTGAGATAAACACATTAGATGTGAATAACAACATTTATATTTTGAATATAAATAAATCTCAGAAATATAATATGACAAACAAATAGCTCAAACTGTTTTGATCAGAAGAAACCAATTGTGGCATTTTTGTCTGGGACACAATTAAACAAGAATCGTATATCCGCACTTTTGAAGAGCGGGTACCTGGACTGATTTGATTCCAATCAAATAAAGTCTACGAATCTAGTTTATTGGGCAAAGTGACTAAAACACTATTTACTTGGTAAAAGTGTAAATGCCACCAATCTGTTAGCCCTAGTTCATTGTGAAGCAAGTGGGCCCATGTCTAGCTAGGCTAGATGTGGATATGAATATTTCGTGACCTATACGGATGTGGCATCGCGTTATGGTTATTTGTTTCTTTTGAAGAACACAAATCAGAAACTTTTAAAATTTCGACACGAAATAGACGAACAGATCGGCTAAAGTATTAAACCGTCACGGTAAGACCGTAATGGAAAATATTTAAGCAATAAGTTTCTTAAATACTTGAAAGAGTAAAGTATTCTTTCAAAAGAGGACTCCTCCCGGAACACGTCAGTTTGACGGTGTGTCCGAACTGAGTGACCGAATTTTGTTGGACATGATAAGGTTAATCATGAGTCGCTCTAAGCTACCATTTCCTTAAACGGATAAGCATAAACAGTGCATAACTTATTTTGAATAAGGTTCCATAATAATCTGTTTGACAGACTTCATATTAGATATGAACGGGAAAGAAATCGGGTTTCTCATTCCTGAATATTTGGGTATGCTAGGCATATGTTTGGATAATACCAAACTAAAACCCAATTGGATAAGTGCCAATTGTAGGTTATCCTAGGGAAACCATGAGCATAGTGCTTATACATCTCACTAGAGAACAATGTAATTGTTGCTCACTATGCGGCTTTCCTGAGAGGAATACCGATATGTAGTGGTAAGTGGGAGGATAGTAAAACTCGATGAAAATCGGAGTAATATTGTTCAAGGCACCGAATCCTAATGGAACACATATAGTTCATCAAGGATGAAACTAAACGTTAATCTTCAAATACACAAGAACCATGTAAGTCGGAGAGAGTCAGAAAACAACATGGGGTATGGGTTTCTGATCTCACCTCATAAAGATGTCTATCTTATTGAGGTATACCAACTGACTACGTATGAGGAAGTGATACAAGGTATCGACTCCCTATTATGACAAAGTTTCATGAGTCCGAAATGGATTCCATGTATATCAACAGGTTTAGAACTAGTTGATGTACTGCAAGGCATTGTGCCTATTGGTACTGTATAATTCTTCAATGAAGACATACATGGATGGCAACAAACCAACGTATAAAGCTAGGCTTTTAGCGGAAAGGTATCGTTATCAACATTGTGTTGATTACGATTCAACATTTTACCTGTTGCCACAGTAAATCCATTTGGATAATGCTTGCTAATGCTGCATATTTCATTTTTGAAATGTGTCAGCTTTACGGGAAAATTGATTTCCTGAAAAGGAAACCAGTAGGAGGATGTTTACAACATCCTGTCGGTTTTATCATACCAAAACAAGAAAACAAGGTTTGCAGGTTATTCGATCCATGTTTGGATTGAAGCAAGCATAGGTTCATGGAATTATTGTTTTGATGTAATCATAGTAGTTTATGATTTAATTCAAAACGAAAGGATTTTTGTGTATATAAGAGGGTTAGTGGGAGCGCACTGACAGTGGTTGTCCTATAAATAATGATAATAAGTCATTTCTTTTAAATGATATTCCCATAACATAACTATCGGCGAAAGCTTGACTTTCGAAAACTCTCCGTCGAATCGTACATTGAAAAATGTACTCGACCTGGTGTCTCATACGCTTTGAGCATATGGATTCACAAACAGGTCAATCCGAGTGACAGTCACTGGATTGAAGTTAAGAACATCTGTTAGTATCTTAGAGAACTAAGGATGCTGTCTTAATCTGTGGAGAAGGAGAACTTGAAGTGACTGGAATCACTGTAGCAAGTTTCCTAACCGATAAAGACGACTAAAAGTCACAAACAGTACTATACAGTTTGAATAACGGTACAGTGACCTGGAAATCTTCCAAGCAAGATACTGTTACCGAATAAAAAACAAATGCGGGTTATTGCTGCAGCTGAGGCGGCAATAAAAACCTTCTGGGTCGATAACAAATCTAATTAGATTAGATATAGTTCTGTTAGCAGCTGAGCTATGCGTCAGCACAGGCTAAAGAATTAATGGTCTCATCAACGATCTAGATACATACTTCGATATTCATCTGATTCATTTGGATCATACATCGTGGCGATGTGATGATCGTATAAATCGCATCAGACGATAATCATGCAAATCCGCTGACGAAAGCCTTTTCTCAACAGTTTAAGCCAACTGTACATAGTTCGGGTGTCAAGCACTCGAGTGACTGGCTACAGGCCAAGTGGGAGATTGTTGGACAATTATAACCCATAGCGTCACTATTTGTACAGATCACGGTGTTGTTGTACAAATTAACTATGTGACAAAGGAGATTGCACTCTTATCATTTGTGATTATATCACCTAGATGTATAAATGATGAGAGGTCCCTATGATTTTTTTTCCTGGACGGAGAATGATATGAGACAGTATCAGTCCACGAAGGATAAATCATTAAACATCCCTAGTCAGAGCATCATCGAGATTGGACATCGATGAATCCGTAAAAGACTAGTATTGCACTTGTGCGCGTTGTGAGGGCACAACGACATAGTTCTCAGATATTTGGGTATAGGATACTCATGCAAGTGTAATAGGAGGTTGTGTTTCACCGATGCTACGGGAAACAGCTTCGCTCTGGATAAGACCCCCTCAGAATTCCATTGGTAGTATGACTATGTGTCTATGGAAGTCCGAAATCAGGGTAGATGTATTTGGTCTTAACCTGAGACTTGCACCGCTAATGCATACGACAATCAATATACTTGGGTTGAGGTCGTCCAGGGCTTTAACCGGTTTCTGTGTACGCCAATTCTGGGTATATCGAGAATCGTAGTGTGTTGGGTGTGATGTCAAGATGGAAGTGTCACTCCAGTCATATGGAGTTGATGATCGCGCAAGGATACAGGCCTCGCATGTGATCATCTGATATTGGACAGAAATATGCAATACTATGTATACTACGCCTGATACAGATCCTTTATTCCTGTAAGGATATTTCCAGAGAATTGGGAAGGCATGGCGCTTTGCTAGAGGCCAACCTTGTCTTGTAAATCGGTATAAACGTAGTACGAGGTACTTACGTGTTCGGATAGTCCGACGACCGAATTTACTGCCAACATATCCGGGGATCTCATGGGTCGCTTCCCAAAGATTCACCGATGACGTATGACTCGCACTTTAATTAATCTGGGATTAATAAGATGAGAGATAAAATAAATCTGGGATTAATTACGGAGATATTTTATCTGGGATAAAATATCAATTAAAGAGAGATAAGGATTAATTTGGAATTAATCGGTAAATTAAAATATTCGATATATTAAACGAAATAGATTTCGATGCGGAATTAAAATTAGATTTTAATTCGGGCGAACAAATTAATTTAGAATTAATTCGTTAGCGACGTGAATAGTGATTTCGCTAGGCGTAATCATTTAATTACGACGCAACGGAAAATTCGTTAATTTAGAATTAGCGAACCCGAGCCCGGGATTATTTGCGAGCGCATTCGCATTTCGAATTCGAGTGCGGCACGCAAATCAAATCAAGCGTCAAATCGCTAGTCGCATCTAGCGTCACATCAAGCGTCAAATCATGTCACTTTGAGTGATATGACAAGTGATTGATTGATTGATGTGATTGAGTGATGGATTGGATGTTGGCATTAATGTTTGACTTTTTGAAAGCAAATATAATGTAAATTAATTTTGAAAATAAAATGGGTATTAGATACACCTTTTCCAAAAACAACACAACTCTTCTTCTCTCCTATACTCTCTCATTTTCGCCCAAAGGGCTGCTGTTTTCTTGCCACTGGTTTGGCAGTTCTGCCGAGAACCAAAAGAGAAAAATGGGAAGCAAAGTGTGATTTTGTGGCAAAATCGAGAGTGCTGGCACACTCCGGGATCAATGGGAAGGTGATAGGGAAGTCCACCCATGAGCCGAGAATCACCACGACGAAGCTTGTAGCTGGGAAGTTGATTCAAAATGGCCAAACCAGTTAGGACACCACTGCACTACCGTGAGCAGTCCATGGAGGGCAGTGAACGTTTTTGTTGCCTCAAGCGTCGCTCAACCGCTCGATGTAAGTTTTCCGCGACTTCTCGAATGTATTCACACATGTTCATGCTTGATTTATGATCATTGGGACCTAGATAATCTCCAACACCAAGGTGCGGCAATGAGGTGATACAAAGCCTCACTGTTGTGACCTAAGATAATGGAGGAAGAAGATGATTTGTTCATCACCACAAAGTCTTTCGTGCTATGACTCGTAACCAACGGAAAGTAGTGTGGGCTACACTCACAAATCGAATCCCTAAACGATTTAGAGATGTCAAACACACTTGATAATTTTGTTTTTCTTCTTCTTGTTCTTCAATGGAGTTTCTCAAGTTTTGAGAGAATGGAGAAAAAGAAAAAGATGGCTAGGGTTCCAATAATGAGAGAGCGACAAAAGAAAATTCATATTTTTCTTTTTATACTTAGGGTTTTAATTTTACAAAATAAAACAAACCCTAAGCTTTCCTACCTAGCAAGTTTCGGCCAAGGGATGGAAATTTTAATTCAATTTTGTAAAATCTAATATTTAATTACCATAATAAAGAGATGTTACAAAAATTAAATATGAAATTACCTTTCAAAAAATGTAACATCCAAATAAGAGATTTAATTGTCAAAACAAATAAAACTCTTCCCTTTTTCTTCATGAAGAAATCGGCCACACATGTAAAAGAAAAAAAAATTTTGTCACACTAATATTTACTTTCCATAATAGAAAAGTTGTTACAAAATAAAAGGGTTAAATGTCATTTAACAATTTGTAACTTCCAAATTAAATCCAAGGGTTTCCAAAACCCAAAATTTGGAAATTACAAACTTAACCTATCATTTAATTATATCTAATATAATTAAATAACATGTGTTCAAATATCTTATATTTAATAAAACTATATATTAACATTTAATATATAGTTTCAAGTGTGACAATTAATATTATTAATCATATTAATAATATTTATACCTTTGTGAGTATATAATTGGACTATCCAATTATACTAAATCCGCTATAGTATATCGAGCTAGCACGGGGACCAAATGGACCTACGGTTCCGAGCTCCAATAATCTCGAAATATTAATTAAGCTCTTAATTAAATATTTCGAATTATTAACTCCGGGTTATTCCACTAAAAACCCGAAGTTGCACTCTCGTTGCCGTAGTAGATATATTAAGCCGAACTAAGTCGGTGTCCATCGATATAGTCATTACATAAGTATTGACCCTTCACGAGTATCTCGTAATTAGAGTTAGGTCATAATGTCCATTATACCCATCTAATTATTTTTACCTTAAGTACCATTGATTCTCTAATGAACGATTTATTCATAACTATTATGAATTTTAATCTTTCTATTCGTAATAGAAAGACTTGAGCGCTCAATGTTGGAATTTGCTAAGCATCCCAAGATCATATCAAGCAATGAAAATACAAAGTGAATACATCAAGGAGTTACGGAATACTCACAATGATCGGTTGAGACGATGCGGTAGACAACAAAAACTTTTCTGCCCTCCTCCATGAAGCTCGGCAGTGAGCAATTTTGATGTCCCAAAATTTCGGCCATGGATGATCCTTGAAGCTCCAAGCTTTGTGAAGAAATCCCATGCTCATGAAGTTAGTTCCCTATCACCTTTGTATGTACCCTTTGGTGTGATAGCACTTGGTAATTTTGCCACAAAATCACCATTAGCTTCTCCTTCATTCTCGGTCAAGACAGAAAACAGAAGAAGAAATTTCAGGTCCAAGATTGTGAGAGAGAGGGAGCATTTTGGCTCCAAAACCGTGTTAGAAAGAGAGAGAGATGGAAGTGTTATATTTGGTATTTATTTTGTGTATCTAATACACAATTTTCAATTTTCAAAATCAAATAAATTTATTTACCAAATACAAAAAGTCAAGCCATTAAATGCTTTCAACCACCACATCAACTATTCACATCATTCAATCAATCAAGTGACAAGTTGTCACATCACTCAAAGTGACTAATGAATTGACGCTTGATGCGACTAGCGATTTGACGCTTGATTTGACTTACGTGCCGCACTCGAATTCGAAATGCGAATGCGCTCGCAAACAATCCCGGGCTCGGGTTCGCTAATTCCAAATTAACGAATTTTCCGTTGCGACGCAATTAAATGATTATGCCTAGTGAAATCACTATTCACGTCCCTAACGAATTAATTCTAAATTAACTCGTTCGCCCGAATTAAAATCTAATTTTAATTTCGCGTCAAAATCCAATTTCGTATAATATATCGAATATATTATTTTACTGATTAATTCCAAATTAATCGTTCTCTTTCTTTAATTGATATTTTATCCCAGATAAAATATCTCCACAATTAATCCCAGATTAATTTTCTCTCTCATCTAATTAATCCCAGATTAATAAAGTGCGAGTCATACGTCATCGGTGAATCTTCGGGAAGCGACCCATGAGATCCTCGGATATGTTGGCAGTAAATCCGGTCGTCGGACTATCCGAACACGTAAGTACCTAGTTTTACGTTTATACCGATTTACAATACAAGGTTGGCTTCTAGCAAAGCGCCATGCCTACCCAATTATCCAGAAATATTCTTACAGGAATATGTGATCTATATCAGGCGTAGTATACGTAGTATTGAGTATTTCGATCCAGTATCTGATGTCACGTGCTAGGCCTGGGGCTGGAATTGTGTCTGCCCCGTACAAAGCACATATCGGATCTCTGGTAACTAGTCTCTATATCGGATAAACATGACATTGTCATTTTATCCCGATGACTGCAGTACATAAGAGAACTAGTACCGTATCCTACGTGACCAGCATCTCCACTATGACTGGAGTGATACTTCCGTCTTGACATCACACCCAACACACTACGATTCTCAATATACCTAGCAGAGGCGTACACAGAACCTGTTAAAGCCCTGGACGACCAAAACCAAAGTATATTGATTATCGCAAGTATTAGCGGTGCAAGTCTCAGGTTAAGACCAAATACATCTACCCTGATTTCGGACTTCCATAGACACATAGTCATACTACCAATGGAATTCTGAGGGGGTCTATCCAGAGCGAAGCTGTTTCCCGTACCATCGGTAAAACACAACCTCCTATTACACTTGCATGAGTATCCTATTCCCAAATATATGAGAACTATGCCGTTGTGCCCTCACAACGCGCACAAGTGTAGTATTAGTCTTTTACGCATTATCGATGTCCAATCTCGATAATACTCTGAGTAGGGATATTTAATGATTTATCCTTCGTGGATTGATATTGTCTCATATCATCTCAATCCAGGAACAAATCATTAGGACCTCATATCATTTATACATCTTGGTGATCTAATCACAAATGATAAGAGAGCAATTTCCTTAGTCACATAGTTAATTTGTACAACAACACCATGATCTGTACAAATAGTGACGCTATTGGTCATAACCGTCCAACAATCTCCCACTTGGCCTTTAGCCAGTCACTCGAGTGTCCTACACCCGAACTATGTACGGTTCGCTCAAATTACTGAGAAAAGACTTTCGTCAGCGGATTTGCATGATTATCATATGATGCGATTTATACGATCATCACATCTCCACGATGTATGATCCGAACGAATCAGATGAATATCGAAGTATATATCTGGATCGTTGATGAGACCACTAATTCTTTAGCCTGCGCTGTAGCCTAGCTCAGCTGCTAACAGAACTATATCTAATCTAATTAGATTTATTATCGACCCAAATGGCTTCTATTGCTGCCTCAGCTGCAGCAATAACCCGCATTTTTTGTTTATTCAGTAACAGTATCTTGCTTGGAAGATTTCCAGCTCACTATTCCGTAATTCAAACTTTATAGTACCTTTTGCGACTTATAGTCGTTTTTATCGGTTAGGAAACTTGGAACGGTGATCCCAGTCACTTCAAGTTCTCCTTCTCCATAGTATAAGACAACATCCTTAGATCTCTAAGATACTAAGTATGTTCTTAACATCAATCCAGTGACTATCACTTGGATTGGCCTGTTTGTGAATTCATATTCTCAAAGCGTATGAGACACCAGGTCGCGTACATTTTTCAATGTATGAGTTCTCAGAGAGTTTTAACAACTTTAAATCTATCCCAGTAGATCTTTATTCCTAGAATAAAGGTTGTTTCTCACAAGAATTCTATGGAGAATTTTCTCGAAAGCCAAGCTTTCGCCGATTGTTATTATGGGAATTTCATTTCCAAGAAATGACATATTATCATTATTTATAGGACTTTTTGTCAGTGCGCTCCCACTAATACACACTTCTTAGGGTTGAATTTGAGATTATACTTATCCACCCTATGAAAGAACTTCTCCAATGCAACAAGGTGTTCCTATCTAGTTTTATACTTGACCATCATGTCATCGATATAGAGTTCAACCTTCATTTATATCAAATCATTGAACAAGGCGTTAGCCATCCACTGCTAGGTAGCCCCTACATTCTTTAGTCTGAAAAGAATCACCTTATAGCAATACATCATTCATTCCATGGTGAAGGTCGTTTTATCTTTGTCTTCTTCCGCCATGAATATCTGATTGTATCTGGAAAACCCATACGTGAAAGAATACTTAAATGAAAAGGCTACACTGTCCACCAAAACGTATATTTTTGGCAGGGGAAAGTCGTCTTTTGGTCAAGCCTTGTTGAGGTTTCTGTAGTCCACACACATTCTTACTCTTTCATCATTCTTTGGGACCGGTACGATGTTGGCCAACCATTTTGGGTACTTGACTACCTCTAGGAACATTACCTCTACTTGTTTCTTCACCTCCTCTATGATTTCATCTACTTATCATGCCCTCATTCGGTGAAGTTTCTTCTTTATGGGTCTCATGTTCTGGTATGTAGGTATAATGCGTTGTGTTATGTTTTTGTCAACTCCAGAAATGTCTTCATAGGATCAGGTGAAAATGTTTGCATATTTTCTCAATAATTTTTCTAGTTTTTTTCTCTCTTCATGGGTAACCTCACTTGCAATTAATACATTCTTAGGATTTTCGCATGTTCCAAGATTAAATACCTCTATTTTAGTTGAATTAATGTCAAATGGTTAGGCAAGTAAGGAAAATCATTCATCTTACTAATTTCTAAAGTAAGTTTACAATCAAAAAGTTCAGGCACATAAGTGTTATCATAGTCTTTATCTTCTTCGGTTGTCACCGAGTCTTCCAGTGTCAGCCCTTCAAGTTGGAGAAGTTCTTCCAACCAACCCTCCTTTATTTCCTTCACTGGCTCTGCATCATTTTCTTCCTTCAACACCGAACTCCCTTCCCAGTCTACCACATCAGCAAATATTTCGAAGCTTTCACAAAGAAGTCTGTGAGCTTCCTCGTTCCTTCTCGGGTTTTGTTTCTTTATCAGAGTGGTAACTAGCCCATTCTTTATAGTCTACCTTTTAAAATCAGATAGTGAGCTTATGCACTGGCCTCGTGTCCCCAATCCGGTGTTGGGCTGTATTTCATCTTCTCCATGATCCTAGCCACCTTAGGATTTACCCACTCTTCAAAGACTGATGTGACCTAAATCTCGTAAAAGGCTGGACCTCCAGAGTGGCCATAATATGTCCCGATTAAGCCTCAATAGTGATGACCTCCCCTTCATGCGGGAATTTAATTACCTGGTGCAGTATAGATTGTATTCCCCCAAGCTTATAGAACTGATAGAAACCTGTCTGGAACAAAGCCAAGCAAACCCATCCACGTGTTCTAAGCCCCAAGAACCGCGAATCTTGATTTTGTAAGAACAAAATCCTTCTAAGATCAAGTCCAACCCTTAAGGAACCTTGCCCTTAAGAACCTTTCTTTATTTCTTTGGAGAATCCTGAACAGTGATACATCACCACAACGCTTGCCACACGTTGATAAACTTTTGTTCCGTAGAACCAAGGAAGAATCCACTCCCTCAAGATGACACAAGTCACTTTGTTTTGTAAAAAGATATATTATTGGTTAATTGCCAATTACAATGAATAATGCCCCTTTAAATAGGTGGCTAACCCTAATTCTACCCAAATATAATAAAATACTAGTAAACTAAACCCAATAACACATAAAATACTTTAAAATTTAATGCTTGGGCTTTGTAATATAATTAAAGTTCAGCCCAACACTTAAACAACACATACCCTTAAAAAAATATAAAATATAAAAACTATATGGATATCTTGCGTCTTCATTTTGACCATGAAGAATTCCGACCTGGACTTTGATGAAAGCTAAAAGGTTGTAGAGATATGAGTCCTCTTTCCAATGCAACTTGAATCACTAAAATCGGACATCGGACGAGAAAGTTACGTCCAAAATACGAAGACTGTGCAAATCCCACCACTACTAATGCACCATTCGGAAATTAATCCCAAAATCAATCAAATCAGCCCATGCATGTCCAAGACCCATTCCATTCTTGACATAGACATAATAAGGCCTTCATATAAAGTCTCATACATGGACCAAACTCCAAAACCCAAGGAATCTTCCAAATCCACCAAAATGACCCAAATACACCAATCTGACCAAGCCATGCAATCATCCACAACTTCAAGTTAACTTGGCCCAACAAACACCGATCATTCTGGATCACATCATTCTCCATCTCTTGAAAAGGATTCGACCTCGAATCCGAACCCGGTCATAGATAAAAATGACAAGATCAATGGGATGAGAATCCTGGAATAAAGAAAATCACATGGAAAAAAATGGTTAAGGTGAGCAAAAGTCAATAAAGCGAATGAATGACTTTTTGGCAATATTTTTCCATTCTCAATCTCTCCATTGCTACTCTCATTCTTAACTCCACTTGCAAAATCAAAGAAATTCCCACATAGATTCACATTTGAAATCTCAGTTAAAACAAACTCAACATTCCCATGTCGTCTTCTCAAACAATCAACACTCTCATCCACAATTTGATCACACTCTACATATTCGACCACATGTAATTTTTGCACATAATAACTCATGTCCTCACAACCAATATAAATTGCTCCATATGATATTCACCCTTAACAGTAGCGTCAAGCACCTCATTAGCATCATGAAAAACCAAATCATGATCACTAATTTTATCGCTAACTTCAATATCATCACTATCATCAACACCATCAACCACCTCACTCTTATTTATTGAAACATCAACATGTTTCATTTCATTACTCAAGGTTGCGTTTATATCATTCTCTACTTCAAATTTTACTAATGTCTTTTTCTCTATCAACTCTGGAAGCTCTCCTAATAACATTCCAAACTCAGCAATCACACTTTTCTTTTTAGCCCACTCTTCTTCACTCCTCTGCATGTATAACTCTTCCTTATAGACCTCTTGTAGGGTTAAGGAGCAAGCTTGATAATCTTTTCACCACATCTAAATTTGAACATATTCCTATCCATATCATAAACTACTTTATTGAATTTATACCAAGGCTTACCCAATAAAATATGTGTATGACACATAGGAACCACGTCACAAACTATTTTTGGTCAACATACTTCCCAATTGCAAAATTGAGCACAACCTGCTTAGCAACCTTGAATTCTCTGACATCACTCATCCACTTATAAGGTCTATCAAGAGGTATCAATGGTAATCCAATTTTTCCACAAGGGTAGTGCTAGCTAAATTTGTGTGATTCCCTCTATAATAATCATATTACATACTTTATTATTGATAAGGCATCTCGTTCGAAAGATAAATACCCTTTTGTCCATCAGAATATGTATATAAATCAACCCCTTACTTGAAAGACACCAATATGATGAAAGATTCAAAGAAAAACTAAGAAAATATGAAAACAAACACAAAGAAACTGACTGAAAAAAAAAAACAAAAGTAAAGAAGAACACAAACTGAACTGAAACTGGACAGAATTCGTAACTATTATTTGAAAGCGATTTTGAGACTCGAAACTTACACGGACAGAGATCGGCCAACCACGAATGAATTCCTCTCCTCGAGTACTTATAAATCGATATATTATAGGTCCCGTAACTCTTTCTAGATCAAAAGTTACAGCTGTTTTCAATTCAGTGCGCGGCTGAAATTTTTTGACCAAATTGATCCGAAAATTACAAATAAATTCGACCCTAATTGACTCAAAAACTCCAAGAATTGAATCCTATATGCTATTACCATGCAAGAACATTATAAGAACATCCAAGATTCAGTCATAAACATGAAAAACACAAAGGAAATAATTAAAAAAAATATATTTGAAATGAGAAGAGACCCAAAAAAAAAAACGAAATGTGAAGACTTCATAAAACGACAAAGATAGAGAAAAATTTGACCTTGGAACCTTGAGCTCCCTATACCAAATTATAGAAAACTACCTGGAACAAAGCCAAGCAAACCCCTCCACATATTCTAACAGCCCCAAGAACCCCGAATCTTGATTTTGTAAGAAAAAAATCCATCCAAGATCAAGTACAACCCTTAAGGAACCTTGCCCTTAATAACCTTTCTTTATTTCTTTGGAGAATCCTGAACAGCGATACAGTGACACAACGCTTGCCACACATTGATAAGCTTTTTTTACATAGAACCAAGGAAGAATCCACTTCCTCAAGATGACACAAGTCACTTTGTTTTGTAAAAAATATATTATTGGTTAATTGCCAATTACAATGAATAATGCCCCTTTAAATAGGTGGTTAACCCTAATTCTACCCAAATATAATAAACTCCTAGTAAAATAAACCCAATAACACATAAAATACTTTAAAATTTCATGCTTGGGCTTTGTAATATAATTAAAGTTCAGCCCAGCACTTAAACAACACATAACCTTAAAAAAATATAAAATATAAAAACTATAAGGATATCTTGCGTCCTCATTTTGACCATGAAGAATTCCGAACTGGACTTTGATGAAAGCTACAAAGTTGTAGATCTATGAGTCCTATTTCCAATACAACTTGAATCACTAAAAGCTGACATCGGACGAGAAAGTTACGTCCAAAATATGAAGACTGTAGAATCTCACACCATTACTAATGCATCATTCGTAAATTAAGCCGAAAATCAATCAAGGCAGCCCATGCATGTCCAAGACCCATTCCATTCTTGACATAAAAATAATAAGGCCTTCATATAAAGTCTCATACATGGACTAAACTGTTAGGGATATGCCCTATACCCAACTTGTGGATGGGCTATATGTACATTTATTTGTAATATTTTCATTAATTAATAAAATGGCAATTTTTATTATACGTGTCTTACATAACTTATATGAATCATCAACAATGTAATAAAGCCCTTGGAGTAATAAGACGATGGCTTCCACGCCTTATGAGAATCATTACTCTTAAATGTTCCTAGTCATAGTTTTGTGAATAATCTGGGCGTTCACAAAGCGGAGAGACTAACATGATGATATGATCCGCCCTTAAGTGGGGTAGCCGATCTCATAGGCTACTAGCGGAGATCCGTCCGCTTGGTGTATCACATGGATGCATGAGTTGCTCGTGTCCATCGAACAGACCGCCTAAAGTTTTCATATGGAGTGTTTATCCCATGTCTGTGAGAACTTTCATGTATCAATTATATGACTAGTCCTTAGACTTGAGGTCTTTACATTCTTATGTATGGATCAAATAACTTTGACATTCTCCTTCCCGGTTGGAAAGATCCGGTCATAAGGGTATGATTGGGTCATTTGTTGAAACACATGAAGTTTGTAAATATACAACAGAGAATCGCCACTCTCTCGGATAATATTTTCTTATAAGAGTTGTATTCTAGTTCGCGGGTTGATATGTGTTGATCAGTGCTTGAGACTGTGGCCACAGCGGAAGAATCATGTGAGATTCTTGGGTTAGCACGATTCATGACACTATCAACATCATTTTTTGACCATATGGGTAGACATTTTTCGTACCCTATGTCAATAGGTGGGGATACAGTGAGGCGAGGGACCGTATCATATGTAAATCGGATACTGAATGGGTATATATATCTTTCATTCTCATTTGGGGGCCTTGGCATGTTGCTAGATGTCAACCTTGGTCATTGAAATCGAACGAACATCTAATCAGAGGAAAATTTATATTCGATTAAATTATCACGATTCATTTCATGTCCAACTTGAGGGGAACCCAAAAGGTCACACACAACAAAGTCGAAATCAATGGTTAACAATGCATAGTACAAATGTAACAACATATATGATTGTTGTAGGAATTGTTCATAAATGGTTCAATGTGTTTAATTATTGAACAAACATTTATGAGGTTCCATAGTGGCTTAGGGATTGGTGAATGACGATAGGGCCACTTTGGGAATTGGAATAAAAAAAATTACTATTCACGTGAATAGTAACATGAATAGTAAAAAATTATTTGTTTTTGAATTCCAATTCGGCCCAAACTCTTATTAGGGTTTATAATCTCATTAAACCACTAAATTAAGATCCAATGGCTAAGATTAAATAGCTTTTATCCCACATCAGATTCTTAATTAATTTTTTTGTCTTTGGAGCACTATATAAACCCAAAGAATTCTTCACAAATTTGCAACACCAAAACCTTTCATATCTTGGGTTTTATATAAGTGAGCAACTCTAAAGTTAAGAGTAAGCCACTGATTTTGAGGATCCTTAAGTCTAATTGACTAGAGGAACCTCGAGTTAAAAGTTGTGAGGTATTTGCCTAGGCTAGCACCAATGGAAAAATACCCGTGCACTCAAGGCGTAGTCTTGCCGTTGAGTTTGGCTTTGGTGTGTGCACCTTTGGAGGCCACACACTTGGGTGGCTCTTTGGAACGTGGAAGAGCTTGCGAGTTCGAGAAAAGCTTGAAGATTGGAGGGAGGACTGGAGGAGTCTACGGTTCAAGTAAGTCTTTTCTTTCTTTATTTTATTTAGAGTTCTTATGATAGTTATCATGTTTAGGTTTATGTTCTTTGCATGTTTTATGAGTTTTATGCTTAAAATATATAGTAACATGCCTAGGCTTGTAGAATAATCAAAACAAATGGGTCTTGGGCAAAGGGAAAGCGGCATAATAATTTTGATTTTCCGCTGCGCACTTGCGGCCGCTTCCTAATAGTGGTATCAGCGCGCCGTTTTTGTTTTGATTAGTTCTCTCTCATTTGAACTCGAAATTGGGTGTTTAAAAGCTCGTTGGAAAGCTAACACCCTAAAGTAATTTAGGCACAAGTTTTACATGATTTGGTTAAGATGTGAATTGTGAAATTGCATTTAAAATTCACGCGTCTGCAGAAAAATGTGAATAGTAAATTTATTTGAATAAAATAAAATGCAATATCATAATTAAATATTAATCAAAGTTATTTAATGCCTAAAATAATTCCAACATATTAAAACTCATATGCTTGATGATTCTATGTATGATTAGAATGACATGATTATTTTATGGTGCAAGCATCTAGAGACTTTCTAAGAAATAGAGAGTGTATTGCTTATCCCTTAGCTAAGCAATTATTCAGCGATGAACTTAGAGATTTATTACCTTTAAGGCTAATAAATATAAATCACTTGTTTATAATAAAAGACATAATAAAAGATACAAGTGGGTTGAGACCAAGGGGTTAATAAAACTTTCCAAACTAAAGTTAATTTAACCAAATGTATTACTAGATTTAGATAATGATTTGGTGTCTTCCTTCACTCACTACCTTTTTATAGCCAAAAGGAAAAGCTGTTAAGACATCTAGATAATCATTTACTCAAAGTTTACCTTAAAGAATATTTAAATGGTTGGACTATTTGGAGGATCTATTGTTTATTGTCCTGTCACTACTAAGGCAATAAGAGCCTAAGAGGTAAGGGTATTTAGAGAGTTCGCTCCACCTCCCTCTGGGGAATTTTCAATGGAGGAATCCATTTGACAGTTATTCACTTAAACTTGCTAAATCCTCAATAATAATTGAAGTCTAAAATTTACCTCCCATTGTAAAGTATAGACCCAAAGGGCTTAAACCGTATTGGCAGGACTAGGCTTTACCAGACGACCAATACCAATTTGTCCCTAAATCGTACTATTGACAATGGTTTGACTTTTCTAAGTCATAAGACGCAGCGACCCTTAGGCGTGGTCTTAAACTTAGTGGAAAAGATTGGGTGTCCACAAGGACTAGCATAAGCTATGGCATGTTTGATTGCTCAACCAAATGATCAAGGAATTGTGATTTATATCATAAATTGGTTGGGAACCTACCTAATATATATTTTTATATTTATAGACGGCCCTAGTCGGAGAGTTATGAAATGATGTAATAGGATCCTTGCCCATAAGAAATCCATCATATTGGGGTTGATACGATTTGCTTAAAATTTTAAAAACAATGAGTGAGAGCAACTTCATAATATTAAAAGCCCATGTTATTATGAAATATTAATGAAAACATATTCCTAATTTTAACATTTTCTCTTAACAGGTGGATTAAAATATTTCACAAACATTCAATGGCAAACAGAGTATCGCTTCGTTATATCCTGATGAGCATAAGCTCAAAGGGACAACTACAATGACTGGTTTAGAAACCTTAAAATTGTCTTACGATAAGAAAAGATTTTATATGTTCTTGAAAGACCATTTCACCCCTGAACCCGCAGAAGATGCTGACCAAGATACATTTGATGCTTGGAAGAACATTTCGATGATGATGAGCAAACAGTTTGCATAATGCTTGGCTCTATGTCAGACGAACTTCAGAAAGCTCACGAAGTATGGGATGCTCAAACCATCATATTTCACTTGAAGGAGTTGTATGCACCTTTCGTTCAAACCGTGAGATTCCAAGTGTCATGTGTCTTATTCCAAACAAGGTATAAGGAAGGATCTGTTAGTGGACATGTGCTTAAGATGATTGGGCCACATTGAAAAATTTGGCCAACCTCGGGTTCATCATGGATCATGAGATAGGTCACGGTCTAATTCTTCAGTCCTTACCAAAAGAATTATCTAACTTATTATGCAGTTTCATCTGTCTGATAAAGAAGCTACTTTAGCATAATTGCACAATCTGATAAAGAAAGCAGAGAGGACTTGAAACCGGAGCTTAAAACCTCCGTCATGTTTACGGGTACGGACCTGAAGCGCCCCAAAGAAAAATAAGGGCAAGGCCAAGGCTCCAGATCACCTAAAGCCCAATAGTAAGGTGGAGAAGAAAAAGGGAAAATGGAAATGTTTCTTTTATGGAAAGAATGGTCATTGGAAGAAAGACTGTAGATCCTTGAAAGCCAAGGAAGCTAGGGAATCCCAAGAGGCCAAGAAGCCCAATACTTCAGGTATGTTGTATATGATTGAACTATATTCTCAAAACTCTGAACCTTCTACTTGGGTGCTTGACACCGGTTGTAGGACTCACTTGTGTAACAATGTGCAAGGCCTGAGAAACAGTATGAGACTCCGTCATGGGGAGGGGTTGACTTACGCATGGGTAATGGAGCAAAACTGGCTGCATTGTGCGTGGGGACTTATTCATTAGTTTTGCCGAATGGTTTAGTTTTAGACTTAGAAGATTGTGTTTATGTACATTCTCTAGTAAAGAACATCATTTCAATTTCTTCTTATGTATAAAGGCTTTTCATGCCTAAAAAGTTGTAATGAATGTTCTATTTATTTCAATGAAATAAAATATGGAGATGGTATTTTGAATAATGGTATCTATGTCTTACAAACTAACAAAGAATGTTCAACCTCTAATATATACAACGTTAACTCGAATAATCTCAATGAATCACTTCTATGGCACAGTCACTTAGGTCATATCAATGAAACAAGATTAACTAAGCTACATAAGGATGGGTATTTCAAACCCTTCAAATATAAACCTTATGGAACTTGTGAGTCTTGTTTACTTGGTAAAATGACCAAATTACCCTTCAAAGGTAAAGTACACACTTTTCAGCGAGACATTAGAACTCATACACTCTGATGTATGCGGACCAATGTCAGTCACCGCTAGAGGTGGATTCTCCTACTTCATTACCTTTATCGATGATCATTCGCGATATGGGTATGTGTACCTTATGCGGTACAAATCTGAAGCCTTTGAGAAATTCAAAGACTTCAAGGCTGAAGTAGAAAACCGGCTTAATAAAAGTATTAAGTCACTAAGGTCTGACCGAGGTGGTGAATACTTAAGCAACGAATTTCAAGATTACTTGAGAGAAAATGGCATTGTTTCCCAGTGGACTCCTCTGGGAACTCCACATTATAATGGGGTCTCCGAAATGAGAAATCGGACATTATTAGATATGGTTCGATCAATGATGCCATGCACGGATCTACCTCTTTCATTTTGGGGTCTTGCTTTATAAAATGCAACACTACTACTAAACCAAGTTCATTCCAAGACTGTTAGTCAAACATCATATGAGTTATGGTCTGGGAAACGTCCTAGTCTTAGTTATCTAAGAATTTGGGGATGTGACTCATATGTCAAGCTCACACAAACTAACAAATTGGATGATAGGGCAGTTAAATCTAAGTTTGTAGGATGTGCCTTGAACTTAAGAGCATACGTGTTCTACGTCCCAAATGAACAAAGAATATTTGTCTCACGAAATTCTAAATTTCTAAAGAATGAATTCCTTCTCAAGAAATATAGTGGGAGTAGACTTGACCTCGATGAGGTACGAGAAGAACAACTAACATATAACTAAACCCCAGGCCCCTCAAAAGGGCAGCGACGGAACAACCACAAGGTTATGAACTCAGAAGGTCTGGTAGGGAAAGACATGAGCCTGAAATATATGGTTTCCATATTGATGAGGAACATGATCAGGTCATTGATAATGACGATCCCACCAGTTATGAAGAAGCAATGCGTGACATTGATTCAGTCAAGTAGCTTGAGGCCATGAAATCCGAAATAGACTCTATGTATCAGAATCAAGTCTGGGACTTGGTAGATGCACCTGTAGGGATAAAACCCATAGGCTGCAAGTGGATTTACAAGCGTAAAACTGATGCAGAAGGCAACATCCAAACCTATAACGCTAGGTTGGTGGCGAAAGGTTATAGACAAATCCAAGGAATTGACTATGATAAAACCTTCTCACCTGTTGCATGAAAAATCATCGTTTCGAATGTTTATAAGGACTAGCTTCACTTGATGATGTCCATTCGAATTTTACTGCACTAGCTGCACACTTTGATTATGAGATTGGCAGATGGATGTCAAAACAGCTTTCCTTTATGGGAACCTCATAGAGGAAGTCTATATGATACAACCTGAGGGGTTTGCATCTAAGGATGATCATAATAAAGTATGCAAGCTTAAACGATCAATTTATGGACTTAAGCAAGCCTCCAGAAGTTGGAATATACGATTTGATGAGACAATCAAAGAATTTGACTTCATAAAAAATGTAGACGAGCCTTGTGTTTACAGGAAAAGTAGTGGGAGTGCTGTTGTATTTCTTGTATTATATGTCGATGACATATTAATCATCGGGAATGATATTCCCATGATTCAAGCCACCAAGCAATGGTTATCTCAGAATTTCTCCATGAATGATTTGGGAGAAGCAGCCTACATCATCGACATTAAGATCTATCGTAATAGATCTAAGAGGTTGTTAGGACTTTATCAATCTACGTACATAGATAAAGTTTTGAAAAGGTTCAAAATGGAAGATTCTAAAAGAGGTAATTTACCTACTTGTCATGGAATCAAATTATCTAAAGAGCAATGTCCACATACTCCTTCAGATACAGAGCGTATGAGTAGGATCCCTTATGCTTTAGCAATAGGATCGATCATGTATGCCATGCTATGTACAAGACCTGATGTCTCTTATGCTCTTAGCATCACGAGCAGGTATCAGGCAAATCCTGGTGAGCAACACTGGGCAGCTGTCAAAACAATCCTCAAGTATCTGAGAAGATCTAAGGATGTGTTCTTGACATACAGAGATTGTTCTGAGATGAAAGTCATTGGTTACTGTGATGTGAGCTTTCAGACCGATAGGGATGACAACAGATCGCAAACATGATATCTGTTTACTTTAAATGGTGGTGCTGTAAGTTGGAAGCTCAAAGCATTCAACTATATTGCAGCATCTGAGGCAGCTAAAGAAGTAGTCTGGATAAAGAAGTTCATCACGAAGCTGGAAGTCTTCCCTCCCGCGATAAAGAATGGCGTCACGATGTATTGTGACAACACGGGCGCCATTGCTCAATCAAATGAACCAAGGACCCACCAGAAATCCAAGCATGTACTCAGGCGATTTCATCTCATCAGGGAGATTGTTGAGAGAAAAGAAGTTATTATAGAGAAAATACCCACAGAAGATAATCTTGCAGATTCTCTGACTAAAGGGCTGACTCAACAAAAGCATGATAGGCACACCCGAGAGTATGGTGTCCAGATTCATACTAGTTGGCTATAGTGCAAGTGGGAGATTGTTAGGGATATGCCCAATACCCAACTTGTGGATGGGCTATATGTACATGTATTTGTAATATTTTTCATTAATTAATAAAATGGCAATCTTTATTATACGTATCTTACATAACTTATATGAATTATCAACACTGTAATAAAACCCTTGGAGTAATAAGACGATGGCTTCCACGCCTTATGAGAATCATTACTCTTAAATGTTTCTAGTCATAGTTTTGTGAATAATCTAGGCGTTCACAAAGCGGAGAGACTAACATGATGATATGATCCGCCCTTAAGTGGGGTAGCCGATCTCATAGGCTACTAGCGGAGATCCGTCCGCTTGGTGTATCATATGGATGCATAAGTTGCTCGTGTCCATCGAAATGACCGCCGAAAGTTTTCATATGGAGTGTTTATCCCATGTGTCTGTGAGAACTTTCATGTATCGATTATATGACTAGTCCTTAGACTTGAGGTCTTTACAATCTTATGTGTGGATCAAATAACTTTGACATTCTCCTTCCTCGGTTTAAAAGATATGGTCATAAGGGTATAATTGGGTCATTTGTTGAAACACATAAAGTTTGTAAAGATAAAACAGAGAATCGCCACTCACTCGGATAATATATTTTTATAATAGTAGTATTCCAGTTTGCGGGTTGATATGTGTGATCAGTGCTTGAGACTGTGGCTACAGTGGAAGAATCATGTGAGATTCTTGGGTTAGCACGATTCATGACACTATCAACATCATATCTTTGACCATATGGGTAGACATTTTCCATATCCTAGGTCAATTGGTGGGGATATAGTTAGGCGGGGGACCGTATCATATGTAAATCGCATACATAATGGGTATATATATCTTTCCTTCTCATTTGGGGGCTTTGGCATGTTGCTAGATGTCAACCTTGGTCATTGAAATCGAACAACCATCTGATCGGAGGATAATTTATGTTCGATTAAATTATCACGATTTATTTCATGTCCAACTTGAGGGGAACCCAAAAGGTCACACACAACAAAGTCGAAATCAATGGTTAACAGTGCACAGTACAAATGTAACAGCATATATGATTGCTGTAGGAATTGTTCATAAATGGTTCAATGTGTTTAATTATTGAACACATCAATCATGAGGTTCCATAGTGGCTTAGGGATTGGTGAATGACGATAGGGGCACTTTGGGAATTGGAATTTAAAAAAATTACTATTCACATGAATAGTAACGTGAATAGAAAAAAAAATTATTTGTTTTGAATTCTATTTCGGCCCAAACTCTTATTAGGGTTTTATAATCTCATTAAACCACTAAATTAAGATCTAATGGCTAAGATTAAATTAGCTTTTATCCCACATCGGATTCTTAATTAATTTTGTGTCTTTGGAGCAATATATAAACCCAAAGAATTCTTCACAATTTGCAACACCAAAACCTTTCATATCTTGGGTTTATATAAGTGAGCAACTCTCTAAAGTTTAAGAGTAAGCCACTGATTTTGAGGATTCTTAAGTCTAATTGACTAGAGGAACCTCGAGTTAAAAGTTTTGAGGTATTTGCCTAGGCTAGCACCAATGGCAAAATACCCGTGCACTGAAGGCGTTCTTGTCGTTGAGTTTTGGCTTGGTGTGTGCACCTTTGGAGGCCACACACTTGGATGGCTCTTTGGAACGTGGAAGAGCTTGCTGAGTTCGAGAAAAGCTTGTAGATTGGAGGGAGGACTAGAGGAGTCTACGGTTCAAGTAAGTCTTTTTGTTTCTTTATTTTATTTAGAGTTCTTATGATAGTTATCATGTTTAGGTTTATGTTCTTTACATGTTTTATGAGTTTTATGCTTAGAATATATAGTAACATGCCTAGGCTTGTAGAATATCAAAACAAATGGGTCTTGGGCAAAGGGAAATCAGCATAATAATTTTGATTTTCCACTGCGCACTCGCGGTCGCTTCCCAACACAAACTCCAAACCCAAGGAATCTTCAAAATCCACCAAAATGGCCCAAATACACCAATCTGACCAAGCCATGCAATCATCCACAACTTCAAGTTAACTTGGCCCAACAAACACCGCCCATTCTTGATCACATCATTTTGAGGCTTTGTTCTTCACGGGTTTCTAATCTTAAAACCTCATTATGCTTTCCTGGGCGCTCATAACAATCTTTTGTGGGTTTCACAGGCTTTGTTCCTGCGGGGTTCACAGGAGTTGTGTGGATAACAATCTCTTGTGGGTTTGTCTAGCTTTGCTCCATGCAGGTTTTCATCAGTTGGCGCTCATAACAATCTTTTGTGGGTTTCACAGGCTTTGTTCATGATTGGTTCACAGGAGTTGCGTGGGTAACAATCTTTTGTGGGTTTGCTTGGCTTTGCTCCAGGCAGTTTTTCATCAGTTGGTATCAGAGCTTTGATTGCAGAGCAGGTTATATCTTATAGTTTGTGTCTTTTTAATTTTTTTCTTTCTTTTTCCTTTTTTATGATTTTTTTCTTTTCTTTGAGTCCTGTTTCTGTTAATTTTTTTTTCTTTGAGTCCTGTTTTTGTTAATTTTTTTTATTCTTGCTTTTTCTTTTGTCATCCTGCATGTGTTGGATTCAAAAATTTCAAAAAAAAAATGTAGGCTATGGAAAAAAAAAACACAAATCCTGCGCCACAAAAAAAAAAAGAACAGAGAGACAAATCAGATTTGGTTAGAGATAAAATGTTTGGACATTACAGATTGACCTTAAAGATTTGAGGACAAATCTTCTTAAAGAAGGGGAGAATGATATGATACAGGGAGCATCAAGAAAATAAGCCTCGAAGTATGGATCCAATCATCCAATGATGAAGACAAATAATCCATTCAAGTTATTTGGCAATGAAAGGGTCGAAAATATACAAGTGAAGGCCTCCTAGAGGGTGTTAATGATAGTGTTTATTTTACAGTGGGCCAACTGTTAAGGGCCCTAGGTTTTAATATTGGTGTTTATTCTAGAGTGGGCCAAATGTTAGGGGCTCGAGATTTTATTTGTAATAAGGATTATTACCTATGGTTATTTCTGGTTTTTTTTAACATATTACAATTAGGGTTTCCATTGTACTATTTAAACAAGCTTTTCATTAATAAAATGGATGAATGTTTTAACCAAAAAAAAATTAATATTGTCGTCAGGCACATTGGTGGTGAGGCCGTGATGGCTAACCATGGAAGGGGATTCTCTTCAAAAACTTATCAAAGGGGTTGATGTCATTTGTGGTGTTTCAAGCAATTAGGGGTTCGTGAGGCTTTGTTCTTCACAGGTTTCTAATCTTCAAACCTCATTATGCTTTCCTGGGCGCTCATAACAATCTTTTATGGGTTTCACATGCTTTGTTCCTGTGGGGTTCACAGGAGTTGTGTGGATAATAATCTCTTGTGGGTTTGTCTGGCTTTGCTCCATGCAGGTTTTCATCAGTTTGCGCTCATAACAATCTTTTGTGGGTTTCATAGGCTTTGTTCCTGCGGGGTTCACAGGAGTTGCGTGGGTAACAATCTTTTATGGGTTTGCTTGGCTTTGTTTCATGCAGGTTTTCATCAGGAATCATGGACTTTATATGAGTAAAGAAAAAGTGGTCAGGATGTTCAATACCATGAATTACACATCGTTTCTAATGGGCCTACCTTGACCATGGTAGTAAAATTACCATTTACTCCTCGTCTGATGTCATCGTAATCTTTTATAGTCATATCAAAAGAGATTAATTCTTCGGGTCGGATACCTAGCCTAGGCAATATCTTCAGTAGATAAATATTAATAGAGGAGCCATAGTCAACATCACTTATGAGGTTCTTTTTCCCTTAACCTCAGTCTTTATGAATAAAGGATGATTATGATTTTGTCCCTCTATTGGAAGCCCTTCCTTGGAGAAGGTTGTGACATGTTTGCTTTCTTTCATAATAAACTCGATGACTACAGTTGGATCTTTATCAATTGGCACCATATTTCTTCCTAAGGCTTCAACTATAGCCCTTCTGTGCTCTTGGGAGGAACACAACAATTGCCATATGCTGATTTATGCTCGGGTCTTTTTCAATTGCTTGAGCATAGTGTTTTCTCCTTCTTTCTCTTTTTTCTCTTCTTTTTCTTTTTCTTCCTCCTCTACCCCTTTTTTTTTTGCTTAGTGGCATCATTATAGAACCGGCCACTCCTGGTCATCACTATGACCTCATCTTTATCACTACTGGAAAATTTTCCCATAACTTATCACATTCTCCAGTCTCGCTGTCATTTCTATCCCATATGCCAATAACATGAGCCTGCTAGTTGAAGGTTTGTAGAACGTATTCTCCAGATAGACCAGAGTGTATCATGTATAATGGTGGTAGAACAGCATGGTGGTTGGGTAGGGGGTATTTGTTGGTGTGAGTTGGTTTCTTTCAGGGTCAGGGATTTTCTGGTTGTCTATAATGTCTTGTATTTCATGTCTGAGGCGGGTGTAATTGTCAGTGTCATGACCTTTTGTTTGTGGAAGTGACAATATTGGTTTAGTCGATGTAGCGAGATATTGGGTTTGGTAATGTTTTTGGTTCCCGGGGAAGCAGGCCCTGTCTCTTTAATTTCTCAAATACTTTTGATAACAGTCTTCCCAGGTTTAAAAATATGTGGTTTCTTATTACAGTAATTTCAACAGGCCTATCATTCGCTCAATAAGGCCCTCCAATAGTTCTTCTATTATGACTATAAAATTTTTAATTATCAACCTCTTCTTCTTCAATGTCAATGACAGTTTCTCTCAACTATCGGAAGTCGGAGATCATAGAGGTCATCCTCAGCTTGTTCTAGATAGAGGGCTTGGTGCCCTTAATGATCATTTTTATTTGGTCATTCTCCGAGGACCATGTTTGCATTCTCAAAAGCTGGCCTCTCCAGCGGTCAATATATTATTTGAAGCTCTCCTATTTCTTCTGCTTGGTATTTTCCAAATCAAAGAGTTACATGATAATCTCCATGTCTGTGACATACTGATTTAAATATGTTTCTACTAAAGCCCTCCAGTCATCTTTTACTTTCTTCTCCAGACTGTGGTACCATACTACAAGTGCTCCTTCAAGTGATATCCTAAACATTTTCTAAACCTAACGCTTGGAAAACCGGTAGAAATCATCAGTGACACATACTAGCAGAGGTGTATTTTCAGATCCCGTTCCCATTAAACCTTAATATTTTTTGGCATTCTGAATTATTAAGGCAGTTGTGCCTGGAATGCCATGGCATCGTAATCTAAGAGATCTTATATTTGCCCTTCATTTTTTGGGCAACCAACTCCACTTGTTCTTTCAGTTTCTGGAGTTCAGCTCGGGAGTTCGCCATCTTGCTTGCAGCATTCTCAGCCATGTCTTTATCATCATCTTGAGCATGGATTTCTTTCGTTGTCATGTTTGTAGACTCTATGTGCCTTCTTTCATCAGTTTCAGCCCCTGCCGCTCGAGATATCGTTAATTTGGCCATAAAATTGGCCAGGGTCTGCATTTGTTTATCAATCTTGTACAATTTTGGCTTCCAACCTATCTACGCGGGAACCTTTATTATTGGCCATTTCTGAGCTTGTCAACTATCTTTTGACTAATCTGCCTTCTTCCTTAACCCAACGTGCCGCTATGATGCCGGCATCTAAAAAGGGTTTTTGTAATGCATGTATGCATGCAATGCATTGTTTGCTCAAACATTAGCATATATCCTTCCAACCTTATTCCTCCAACACACATGGTAAGTCTCATATCTTTCTCCTAGGTTTGGCTTAACTTATGTACCAACATGGGTATACAAACTCGTTCTCTCCTATGCTAAAAAGTAAAATTGGCTATCTCGGTTCTTTTCCATCGCTAAAGGCAAAGGGCTCCCATATACAAATGACTAAGCCTAATATGAGGATCGTGCCATTTTTTAAAAGTGACTAATTAAAACCTTAGTAATCAGGGTCATTGGGGTGGATTTAAAATATTTAAGAACATCCAAATGGGCCAAAATAATACGTACCCTTCTAGATAAAAGCCAGTGCAGGTATCAGACTCATGTTTTTAGAAATTTTGGATTGTAATTAAATATTTAAAGCCGATCAAGGTTTTCATACAATTTGACCTGTTGACATTTCAAAGTATTTAACAAAATTAACTTGAAAGGCAAACTTGTCTCAATTAAAGGCCCATCAAGTTTATGTTCCATGGTAAAAGGATTAAATGACTTCAAATGGTTTAAGGCCCAAAGACAAGCATTAGGGAGGCTTATTTATATAGGGAAACAACTATTGATTTACATGTGGGCTCAATCGAAGGTTCAGGCTTAAGCTCTCATTTACGAAGGTTTGTCTACAATTTGGTCTCCCCACCTAAGGGTTCAATAGACCAATGAACACATTTTTTTTAGACCCGAAGGTACATGCCAACAAGTGATGGTTATCATCACATAAATATTCACTCCCTTGAGTGAAAGTGATTTCATGATATATAACGCCATCGGGGTTTGAAAGGGTATGCAAGAAGATGAAGACATGTTAACCTCAGTCTCATCGTTAATACTTTAAGGCATTTTTTCGGGGCCAATTCCTTATCCCCATGGGAGTCACCATTTGTAGGAGCGAAACAATGATTTACTGATATGCCTATGATACCGGCGACCACGACACTATTGGGCATATAGCCCATAGAGAGTATGATAGTTCACAGGGGACTAACCGGAGAATGATGAAGTCGCCACCCAATATAAGACACTGGAAATTATTTAAGGCTACACTACACCTCTCGCAAGGGTCGACCTTAAACCCGTTTGGGTTCGGAATGGTCCCTTATTGATGCCAATATAATACTCATATTTAAAGAAGGTATAGACATATCTTATAATGCAACATCATGCAATAATAATTTAAAGCATACAACGACGCAATCGTTAAATAATAAACACAATAAGATGACAATATAGAAAGTAACAAGTATCCAGAAATTATTAAAGCAAATACTAATTAAGGAAAATATGGTGCATATCTTGCAATTGATGTCCGGCTAGACATACTTCATGTTCGGCCGGATATTCCTTATAAACCAGAAAGACAAATAGACACAGAAATGTGCATTGCTAACAGTAATAATAAGATAATAATAACATAGCAGTAAATAAATGACTATAAAACATAACAATAGTAATAAAATCATAATTAAATAAAATATGGTACATGTCTCGATAGTCTGGATTCGGAGAAGCCCGGCTGGATATTTTAGACTTCACTGCCGGATATTTTTACATGTTGCGCATGTCCAGTCAAAGTTATCTCAGGTCTGGCCAGAGATACTGTGTCAGATCATAAGAAAATATGGAAAACAAATGAAATAAATATCATGGAGCCCTTAAGTCGTACCTTAGATGTGGTGTGCTCAGAAAGCACCTCTAAAAACCAAATTATTGATGGGTTGCTTGCCGGATAGGTTGAACTCCAAAGAATTTGTGGGATTCTTCTCACTGGGTTTTTCTCTCAAAAAGTTCTCTCTCTCTGACTCACCAGGACTTCAGACCAGATTTAGTAGTATTTTCGACCAGCCCATTGTGAAGAGTTTGGGCACTTATTTATAGTGCCCAAATTGGGACAGAAAAAAAAAAGGGAAATCAAATCTTCTCCTTGTCTCCAGTGATTGCCAATCTGTATTGTCAGCTACAGCTTGATCTATGTCCGGCCAGATATTTATTTTAGGATATACATCCGACCGCAAATTAATCAAGTAAGTGATTTCAGTAATTAAAAATATGCACACTTGGTGACAGCTCGATACATATTCGGTCGGACATTTATTTCAAATATATATATGTTCGGACATTAATCAGATTTCGTGATTCTAGTAATTGATAATGTACACACCCATTGCTAGCTTGTCATATGTTCGGTCGGATTTAGGTTTTTCGATATATATTTTAGCCAGATATCGAAGACTGAGAAAAAGGTTGGGTGGACATAGGTGATGTCCAACCAGACTTGGCTATTTTTTTGAATTCTCTGGAGTTCCCTTCCCTTCCGGCATTCATCCTAGTAATTTTCTGAACCTTCATGTGGTGCCCCCATAAGAGACATGTCATCAGACTATGTGTAAAATATAATATCTGCATTCGCATTTTGTATCATAACCACTCATTGAATGTCATATGTCATCCTACGGGGTCCACAACTGAATAAAGAGTACGTCAGCTAAGCTCAACGAATCAAACTTTGACATTGACCAACAATCAAATCCTCTTATTCTAGTTGATGGAACTTGACAATTACACGGTGACGACTTGCTCAACCAGTAAGATATTAACCTTTTAGGGAACCCCAAATGGCCGAACTCCAAAGTCATTGCTCCATAAGGTTTCAATTCTATTCCGATATCAAAGTGGCCCAACATCGATGTCCTATCCCAAAAGTATCTTAATAGTTTACCGGATCCATTCCTAATAAGCCCATCACATACATCTTCCCAAAAAATGTAGGAAGTCATGGCCATACTATGGGTCACCACATTGTTGTTGTGAAAAAAATTCTGAAAGCACATCGACGGGTGAAATTGACTTTTGAAACTTTTTTAATCTAAAAAAATTAATATGGAATAATAGATCTATAATCTATCTGTATTTCACCCAAATCACTTATTAATATCAAAAATTAGAAGTGATTACACATGGAGACTCGAGACAAAATTTTCAGGTCCATGATTACACGTTAACCGATTATTAATTCATCAAATACACCGAGATCACTGAACAACCCGATCATTCACAATATCGAGCCAGCCCACTGCTATAGTGACATGTATAATATAGCAGTGGCCGAATTATGGTAAATTTTACAAATTACCATTTTATCCATAGTGTTGAAATTCCCAAAACGTATCCGGAATCATTCCGGGAATTTTCTTAAACACTACTATAGTACTCAAAGTATTGTAGCAATGGCCAAAAAGCTGTAATCTCACTAAATTATGATTTTGCCCCTAATACGATTTTTTTCGAGAAAATTTTCAAAACGCTTTTGAAATAATTATAAAAATTCCAGGAATTTTTCCTACGTATTATCACACATCCAATTTCATCCACAACATTCCAATTTGACCAAATCAACACTTTTGAGTTAATTAAATAATCAAAATAGTACCCTAACTAATCTAAAAGTCATGCAAATCCAAATATTGCATCACCAATTAAGAGTCAACCATCATAAAACAACTCAAGAATAATTCTAGGTCACCAAGGAGTGGCTCAAGAAACTCTAAAATGATAATTTGGTTTCCTACATTTTAATTAGGCTTAATTACACTAATTAGTCTAATTAGCTTTATAGATGAAGGCTTCCTAATTTGGTTTCTAACATTCTAAGCACATCGAATAAGTATAAATATGTGCTACATCTCATGTAACTAAATAGGAATTACAAAGAAATTACCATAATTTCCTTGTAAGCATTTGACTATGCTCATAAGAAACTCATTCATGCTTCCAATTTGATGCCAAACTCAACCAAATCAAAAGGCCTAATTTTTCCCTTCTTCTTGAATCCTTCAAGCTTTAAGAAAATTTTCCAAGCCATTAAAAATGGAGGCTTGCCTTAAACTTAACTTTATAAATGGATGGGCAATTTTGTAATCTCAACAATTATAATACATGGTCAAGATTAATCCAAATATGCAACCTCTACATGGATAATATTTTGACACATCTCAAGCTTATCTAATAAGCTTGATTAATTAACTAATAAATTAAGCAAAGAATATTCCAAGAATATTATTTAATAAATAATTATTAAATTAATTAACTTTAATTAATTAAATAATTATTCATTTGACATGTGTCAAAATTCAATTAGACTTAATGTGTATCTAAAAAAATTATGTATCAAATACAAATATATTTAAATACGAAAATGCCCCAGCATGTCAAACGTTACGATTAATTCATATTATTCATAATAAATTACGTTAGTGTTTTATGAGTATACTTTATTAGTGGGACTCTCTAGGTTCAGTGTATCTGTCACGGAACATATTTTGAGTCCATAATTTGTCCACACATAAATTATGACGACCATAGATAAATGTGTTGAACCATACAAGTCTACTTACAAACATATCATATAGTCCATTCGTCATAAGATATCTGAATTATATTGGAGACATAGATGAGAACGTCAAATCTTCACTATGTACAATTCATATATATGTGTCGCGATATATTAGTGATCTCTCAATCAATATTTAGAACTCATTTTCAAAAATGTATCGTAGGCATGAATTTTAAAGATCATGAAGTGGATACCAAAATTCTGCACACAAGACTGACAAATATGTTCTAGATACATCACAGTATATTATGAGCATTGGTCCACACCAAACTAACAGGCGGAGGTCTGGTCTAGAAATACCAATGACGTTGCTATTGCCAAAGTTTGGAGGATCACTCATACATCCACAATGGTATTTCAAGTCAAATGACTTGATATGCAACTCGACTCGGGAAGATTCTTATTGACATTGGTATGTCATCTAGTAGGATTTCTCCAGTAAGTCGTTCAGTGTGTATCATTAACACATAGATATCTATACGAATATCCTAATACTCATTGTTCATTGGGATAAATCATTGGACCAAGTCTCTATATATGACATGTATTAGTCTCAACGGATTTTACTAACTGACCTATGTTAGTAAATCTCGACCAGTTGCTTCTATTTGAGAATATACTTAAAGTAGTGACAACTTCAAATGTCAAGTACAAACCTCATTGTAATTGTGTACTACTTTATATATTATCGGGTCTTTATCTAATATATATATCATTAAACTTCATTTAGCTTCAATCTAATCTAAATTATATTGCATATGTATATAAAAGATAAGGGGTGCTAGCATAAAATAGATAGTATTATGGAAAAGTTTATGTTTGTATTAATAAATCATTTATAAATACGATACGGATAGGCGTTTAGAGCACCAATAATTTCTCTCACTTGCTCTAGTGCCAATCCATGGTATCGTATATACACATCTCAATGTATATCATATACTCATGGCCCTCAAAAGCTCACCTAGTGTAGACATTTTATTTTTACATGGCCTGATGATGAGTCTCTTATAGGAACACCACCTGTAAAGTTTAAGAAAATTGTAAGGTTTAATATTGGAAGGGAAAGAAACCCCAGAAGATCAAAAAGAATAGTCTGAGTTTTGGCCGGACATAAGACCATCATTCGGCTGGATATACCCAAGTTTGGACGAATATGCATCAAGTTTCCAATTTTACAGAAGGATTCCATCTCTTTCCTTCTTAACCAATTTCCATAAAACCTCACTTTCATTCTTAACCAATTTCCTTACCAGATGGGATCTTTTCCTTATTAACCAAACCATACACACTATAAAAATGGGACAAATACATAGAAGCATGGCCATTTTCTATTGGAACGTAAGCAACCAAAAACACATCAACCCTACATTTCCCCTTCCAGTTAGATATCCAACAACCTACCTATAGGAGCAAAGTGGGGTTTACCGCTATGCTTATGACATCGGTGACTTACACTGTTGAGCTCACAGCTCGTAAAGAGTATGGATTAGTCCGCAGGGGACTAACTGGAGAATAATGAGGTTTCCACCCAGTATGAAACACTAGGAATGATTTGAGGCCTACACCCCTCACATGGTGTGACAATATAATATCCCACTTAAAAGAGGATCTACATTGTAGGGGTTTTAGGGGCTAAATCCGGTAACGCAGCGGAAACGATGGAAAATCAAATTTTCCGATTTCAAAGCTTTTTCTCGGATTAATTAAATAAATATATTTATTTAATTATCCAATAAAAAAATTTTGAAAACAAATTCAATAAATCAAATTTATGTAAATTTACCGAATTGCCCTTACACTTGGTATTTTTTGTTCATTTTAGTCCGAAATTGATCAAATCAATTTTGAATGATTCTAAATCATTTCTAGGATGAACTTAGCATGTTCAAAACATCAAAACACCAAGAGCAACCAAAAACCCAAATTTGACTCCTTTGGCCGAGAGCTTCATTAAGCTCCAAATTGTGCATTTTGCACTTCCATGCTTCAAAACACATCCAAATGAAATCCAATCAACATGAAACTTTATATGCATAATATACACATCCTAATACACCACATAAATGAAAAGCCCCAAATTGGATGTGGTCTTAAACCCTAATATTTCAATTTCTTCAAATTGGACAAATTAGACCAAATTGGTTAAATCCAATACTTCGATCATGTTTATTCCATCCAAATCAACTCTCAACACAATGAAACAACTATAGAACAATTCTAGGTCATTTAAGAGTGGGTCAATAACTCTAGAATGGCAACAAGGTTCTAAAACCTTAAAAGAATGCTTATTACTACACTAGTAATAAACTTCCAACATCATACATGCATATCACCTTCATCAAACTTTTATCCATCAAAAGTATAAAGAATAAAGAATATAAAAACTCAAGAACATCACAAGATGTTGCTCACAAAAAGAGGAACAAATTACTCTCTAATGGAAGGTTGGAAATACTTACTAAATTCCAAGCTTTTCCTTGTTTTTCTTTTCTTTTCTCTCTACCTTCTTTGTCTTGTTTTAATGGAGTTTTGATAAAGTGAAAAGGTTCCTTAAACCCTAAAATTAAATGAAACAATATATATTTGCCCAAATATAAGCCTTGGCCGAATTTGGCCTAAAGCAAATACAAGTTACATTAGTTTCATTTCATTTGAATTTCATTTGCCAAGTTGATAAAATGATCATTACATTTTAATGACAATTTCAACTTAGTCAACAATGGAAACATGAAAAATATAACCATTATATTCAATTAGGGTCATGGCCGAAAATTTGACAAAAAATAAAGAAAAATGAAATTTCAATTTTAAACACTTTAAACAAATATCTTAAGAAGTCAAATTCAATTTGACAACCATTTCCTTTAATGTATAAGTCAAATAACATATCAAAATATGTGTGCAGTGAATTAAAAGTTTAATTCTATCTAATATAGATTAAGGAAAACGAATAAGCGGCTATTTCCATAACAATACACACTGCCTAAGTTAAGGAATTTTTAACTTAGCAGTGCCTCCCACTATTTTACGTAATACCGTAATCCCCAACAGAAAAATGAGAATTCAATATTTAAATCGAATTCCATAATGGGAAGTGGACCCCATGAATACATTTCGACTCACAGCAGAGGCTTGGTCTCGCCTACGTATATTCACAGGTAGACAACTCATTGTCAATCACTCACTAGTGATTCCGAGGTTCCGGTCCTGGTCGTTTCTCGTTGTCGCTGCTAAGGCAGGCCCACAAGGAGACGTACCAAGGTTAAACTCGTCAATGATAAACTCAAGTTACTTGCGTAACCCTGATAGCTAGGGCACGTTCAGGATTCCGCTTTCGCTTGAATTTATCTAGTATCTAATATACATCCGGCATAAATAAATCTCTATCGGCTACACCCTCACAGTAGAGGCACGGTCTCGGATGTAGTCACGGAAAAATATTTATAAACCGTATTGACAAGACGGACCAAGAAACCAGTATTCCAAATACTAGTTACTTTAAAAACCTTATTAAGCGGGGATATTCCATTAAGTGTCATACACCCTAAATCTAATCAAATTAGATTATAACAAGCATGTAAAAAGTCAAGAAAACATGATTAAACATTGAATAAAACAAGATAATCATTTTATGGAGGCCTAGAATCAGACTCGCTCTGATACCATTTTGTAGGGGTTTTAGGGGCCAAATCCTGTAACGCGGCGGAAAACGGTGGAAAATCAAATTTTCCAAACTTTTTCTCGGATTAATTAAATAAATATATTTATTTAATTATCCAATAATAAAATTATGAAAACAAATTCAATAAATCAAATTTATGTAAATTTACCGAATTGCCCTTACACTTGGTATTTTGTTCATTTTAGTCCGAAATTGATCAAATCAATTTTGAATGATTCTAAATCATTTCTAGGATGAAATTAGCATGTTCAAAACATTAAAACACCAAGAGCAACCAAAAACCCAAATTTGACTCATTTGGCCGAGAGCTTCATTAAGCTCCAAATTGTGCATTTTGCACTTCCATTCTTCAAGACACATCCAAATGAAATCCAATCAACATGAAACTTTATATGCATCATATACACATCCTAATACACCACATAAATGAAAATCCCAAAATTTGGATGTGGTCTTAAACCCTAATTTTTCAATTTCTTCAAATTGGACAAATTAGACCAAATTGGTTAAATCCAATACTTCAATCATGTTTCTTCCATCCAAATCAACTCTCAACACAATGAAACAACTATAGAACAATTCTAGGTCATTTAAGAGTGGGTCAATAACTCTAGAATGGCAACAAGGTTCTAAAACCTTAAAAGAATGCTTATTACTACACTAGTAATAAACTTCCAACATCATACATGCATATCACCTTCATCAAAATTTTATCCATCAAAAGTAAAAAGAATAAAGAATATAAAAACTCAAGAACATCACAAGATGTTGCCCACAACAAGAGGAACAAATTACTCTCTAATGGAAGGTTGGAAATACTTACTTCTTTTCTCTCTACCTTATTTGTCTTGTTTTAATGGAGTTTTGATAAAGTGAAAAGGTTCCTTAAACCCTAAAATTAAATGAAACAATATATACTTGCCCAAATATAAGCCTTGGCCGAATTTGGCCTAAAGCAAATACAAGTTACATTAGTTTCATTTCATTTGAATTTCATTTGCCAAGTTGATAAAATGATCATTACATTTTAATGACAATTTCAACTTAGTCAACAATGGAAACATGAAAAATATAACCATTATATTCAATTAGGGTCATTGCCGAAAATTTGACAAAAAATAAAGAAAAATGATATTTCAATTTTAAACACTTTAAACAAATATCTTAAGAAGTCAAATTCAATTTGACAACCATTTCCTTTAATGTATAAGTCAACAATTGCAACTTATAATCATTTCCTAACTTTATCATTTGGTGAGATATTTATATTTTAATTATATTAATCATTTAACAATTAAATAATTAATTAATTAAATACAAATATCTCAAATATATGTATTATATTTACTTTAAATATCTCAAATACATATATTAATGATATATGTCAAATACCTTTATTTGACAATTTATTAATGTGTATTTAATAATATCATATATTAAATACAAATACACATTAATTAGGAAATGACGGTTTGGCCCGTTCGCATGTATTTTTCGTTTAACGTTTAAACGATTATAAATAATCATCATTATTCATAAAAGTTGCCCTAGTGCTCTACGAGTATATTCATTAGTGAGACTCTCTAGATTCAGGTATATTCGTCACAAAATCTAATTTCGTGTCCATAATCTATCCACCCGTAAATTATGACGACCACGGATAAACTAGCTGAATCATACAGGTCGAGGTCATTGCATACGTATAATCCCTCCGTCACAGGTATCTAGATAATCCCAGAGATATAGATGTAAACGTCAAATCTCTATAGGTATTATCTCGTCGACGTATCTATTAGCAATCTCTAAATAACACTTGGAACTTACTTCCGAAGTATACTGTGGCCACAGATTTAACAGACTGCTAATTATATATGGACTACCCATGCTCTGTACACAGAACTGACGGATCCTATCTTGATACACACAGGATATCCTGAGGATCGGTCCACACCCAACGAACAGGCAGAGGTCTGATCTAAATAGATCGGTGACGTGACTGCCATCTAAGTGTGGAGGATGTCTCATACATCCACAGTGGTATCTCAAGTCGAAGGACCACTATGCTACTCAACCCGTGAAGATTCTTATTGACGTTGGTGTACCATCCATTAAGAATCTTTGGTGAGTCGTTCAGTGTTTATCCACTATAAACACCTACACGTCTATACGAGTCTCCCTAGACTCATGGTTCATTGGGATAAACCATCGGACCAAGTCACGATATATGACATGTACTGGTCTCAACGGATTTAACTAACCAACCCGTGTTAGTAAATCTTGACCAGGAACAATATTTGATAATATACATTTAGCAGTGACACTTCCCAATGTCAATTACAAACTCCCTTTGTAACTGTGTACTGCATTATATATTATCGGGCCTTTGTCTAATATATACATATCACTAAACAACATTTAGTTTCAATCTAATCGTAATCAGATCGAATACGTATATAAAAACAAGAGGTGCAACCATAAATAAGTAATATTATGGAATAAGGGGATGTTCGTATTCATGAATCAGACATAAATACGGTCTGGATTGGCGCTCTGAGCACCAACCCCAACATACATGTCTTATAATGTAATCATGCACAAATAGTTTATATTGTATATAATTACAAAAAGGCAATCTATATTTCAGGCAATATGACAAACAACCATGAAAGCAAAAATGAAATAGAATTAACAACGAATAAAATATACTCAACGGGACATATCTTGGATCCAGTCGGATATACATTGTTCCTTTATGTCCGGCCGGACATATTTGGTGTCTGGTCAGATTTGCTACATAATACTCAGTGGAATATATCTTGGATCCAACCGGATATACATTGTTCCTTTATGACCGACTAGACATACTTGGTGTCTGGTCAGATTTGCTACATAAACCAGAAAGTCAGGAATATAGAATGACATTCATAAAACAGTCATCACAATAATAGAAAAGTTTTGATCATAGGCAAAGTAATAAAGCAGTAATTAAACAATCAAAGGAAACAGAAGCTAGATGGTAAATAATTACAAAAACCCACTCGTCTATTTTCGTGTGGTACCTGGAGTTGTATCCTGAGTGAAAAATAAACTACTGTCTATTTAGAATCGGCTATGGAATCAACGTCAGTGTTTCCATCTTATATGCCGCAAAGCACGCAACTGGATGTAGCCAATCAGGTAGCCGAATTTACTGTGTGACAAGTGCATGTCCGGCCGGACATAGAGGATGTCTGACCGAATATACGGCATCAAGAAACTTGAAAATAGATGCGAAGTTTAAGGATTTGGGGCCCTCAGGTCGTACCTTAAGCATAAGTCGGTTCCAAAAAAGCCTCTGAAAGTCTAGGTTGGTTACTGGATCTCTTCCTGGAATGAAAAGTGATTACTATGTTTGGTGTTTCTAGGTTCTAATTTATGATCCTCCCCCAAAAGTTTTTGTGTGTGTTTTGTCTCTCTTTTTATAGTGTTTAGGGGTGTGTTTATTGGCGAAATGATCTTTTTATTAAGGAAATGTTTTAAAAAGGAAAGTGAGGTTATTATGGAAATTTGTAAATAAGGAAAAATACATATCATTATGTTAAAACTAAAAACATGATACATATTCGGCCGTATATAGATTATTTCTGGCCGAATTTGAGACTTATGTCCAACCAACTTTGGGGCTTATATCCGGCCTAATTTGGGCATATGTGATTTGGTCTGGATTTAGTTGTTCTTTTGAAGTCCTTTGAAATTTTCCTTCCTTTCCAGAATTGGAACCTTACAACATTCCTAAACTTATCAGGTGTATTTCTATAATGAGGATCATCATCGGGGCATGCAAAAATGATATTCCTACACTACCTAAACCTTCCGAGGTGTTCTCGGAGTCAAGTTACACTTAAGGTACGACCTGAAGGTCCCATAACCTTAAACTTCATATATTTCATTGTTATCTTGACGTCATATATCCAGCCAGACATCATGTATGTCCAGCCGAACATACAATAGTCATAAAGAAAATCTGGTCGTATAATTGGCTATATTCGGCCACATAAATTTGTGTAATATCCTGCATATTTTTCGAAATAATTATGGAAGGTTCCGAATTAAAGTTAGTTTTGGAGCCAGTTAATATTCGAAAATAAGATTTTATGTGTTGGAAAATATATCGAAATATTTTAAAGTGAAGCTTCATCGTGTTGGAAAACACGTGATTTCGAGATTCGATTACGTGATTCCTATTTATATCGTTCTATATATAAACCTTTGTTTTTTCGGCTATAAAAATAGAAAACAGACTCTGATTGAGCTGATGTTTGAACCATTGGACTCGTTTTTCCGAGACAAATAAATTTTATGTTTAACACTTTTCGAAATGGGTTCGGGGGGTCGGAACCCTTCCGTAGAGTTTGCGGAAACTTTTTCGGAAGATTTTCTAAAAATACGTAAACGAAGGATTTAAGTTAACCGGTGGCTCAAATTAGTTTGTAATGATGTTTTAAGATCATTGACAATGAAATCATTGAGATCGGACTTAATTTGATTATCCCGGGAAGATCCGAAATTTAATCATAGTTAAGTCGAGAATTTTCTAAAGTCGCGATTTATTTTGATATATTTGACTAGAACCCGGAGCGCTCGCAAAGCCAAGTAAGTAACAATGCGATGAGTACTTGAATATTGATTCGTGTTTAAATATATATGTGTATAAATGGTTGAAGTGTTTAGGATAAAATGAGGATAGTAAGAGATGGTTTTCAGAACGGAGTTCAAAGTTATGTATAGTTTAGTTAATAGACCAACACAGGTACAGATTTTTACTATTGATATAATATGAAATAAGATATGTGATTAGCTTAATGTCTATATGTATGTATAGATGTACGTAAATGTATGAACCTGTAATAGTATGTATATCTGTATGTAAATGAATATATATATATATATGAGTATGTGAACACGTGTTCGTATATGTATATGATGATAAGATATGCATAATTTGAATATACAAAATCGGTAAATGGAACAAATTATGATTTCTGAATTTTTATTAGCATATGTATATGTACCTTATTTGAATAAGTTTTTTATTGACTCACACATGCGATTTATCTATGTAAAGGTTGGATTGGCTAAGTGTGATAATAAATGAATATAAGTTAATCTCTCCTTGAATGGATATGTTTAATTGATAAGTTTCTGTATCAAATGTTTCCAGATAAAAAATCTTAAACTGAGTATGGTTGATCGATAAGTGAAAGATTTGAGGAATGTTAAAGATTTGGCATTTGAATTCGTAGTAATGTGTATATTCATATGTTTGAAATATGTGTATGTATATGGGAATTTGGATGATGACTTGGAGTATTTGTCATGTATGTGCTTATGTATGAGAAATGATGGGATGAGTTTGTGTTACGTTATATGTGCGCATATGTATGTGTTATTTGGGTTATTGTTCTTTGATGTATTGATTGTTATGTATGCTTCGTTTTCGGTTGCATGATAATTGTATGTATGTCCCAACGTATGTATGTGTATGATAGAACTCGTGATATATATGGATTGTGTATGCTTTCATGGAATGAAAGGATGACTTGAAAATCGATGTGAGTATCAGGTGTTATAAAGTATGTTTGCTAAGTTTGTTATTATATGTATGGATATTGTGAAACAGACTAAATGTGTTTGTAAGCTTCTGGTGTTAGACATGTCTCCAAGTAAGAATTATGAAATTGGATAAGAGAAGTGAGCTATGATATGTGTGAATACATGTTAATCATGAATTTTAAGCTATCATAAGGCTATCGAAATTGAAGAAATTTTGATTCAAATTGAAGAAAGTTTGTTTGACTTACCGATTTGATGATATTTCAAAGATGTTTATTCATGACAAAATATAAAAATGTAACTTCACGTTTCATATGATTTAAATGGATTCGATGTTAAATGACATACTCTGCTGATAATTGAACTTTTACTTTGTATGCTTTAGATGTTTGCATATTAGATTGGCACATATATATATAGAGATATGAGGATTTGGCATGTGGAAAGTATAAAAGATAATAAAAAATTGATAATTCTGAACTTGTAACAACTTGGTAATCTTGAAAAGTTTCTGATATGCTTGATTTGTATGTTTTGTTTGTAGTAAAAGTGTGGTTACTTACTGAGTTTTATAACTCACACCAAACCAGTTTGCTTGTTTTGCAGCTTGGCTACCAGATGGGTCACTACTTCAAATTTGGAAGCTATGTTCAAGACGCAGATCGCCCAAGTTACAGTCACCCTCACAAATGTCCTGGAAAAAGTCTTAGAGGTTTAGGATTTATAGTTATTATATTATTGGTCATGTTGAGCAAGCTATTTCATATTATTAAGTAAAAGTATTGATTGCATATGATGTTGTCGGCATGGAGCCCTTAAGTGTTGTGGGCATGAAGCCCATAAGTGTTGATTTTGATTTTGATGTGTTTTGTGTGGACCTAAGGTCCTTTTGTATATTGATATCTTTTTTAATTTTTATTTTGATGCTGGATTGTGATCCAAGTTTTCCAGATTTAGGATACATTATGTATGTTTTTCTGTAAATTTGGAGGCTTATGGAGATAGGTTAATTCTGTCTTCTGTCGGTAGCATCCTGACTCTGGAGGGTGTTACAGTTGTGGTATCAAAGCCAAGGTTTAGGTGTCGGTGATTGCATCTACAGGGTATCTAATTGTCTGAGTAAGTTTTCTATTACGTATAAACTATATATGTAATGCCCCGCCATAAATTGTAGGATTGAATAAATAATTGAATTTTTGGGGTACGTGACCTAAATTTCCAATAGAAATAGGTTAGGGTATGGAATATTTAGGACTCGTAGCTTAAGAATGTCAAAGTAGACTGTAAGAATTCTTTTTAATAATTTCCGCATGAAAATAAAAATTTGCCAACTTAAGAATTGTTAAAAACGGATCAAAGATGAAATAATTCTAAAATTTTGAAAGTTAAATAAGTTTAGGTATTATATCGGGTACAAACAGAAATAATAAAGAATGTGTTAATAATTTTACTATTTAATTAAATACTAGGGATTGAACATTAAATAACCATATTTTTCTCTATAAAAATAGGATATGGTACGAAACCTAAATTACAGAAACACTAACAGCCAAAACCTCATAATCTTACCTTCAAACTCACGCCAACAACCTGTCATATAACACATTAGCAATTTAAGTATGCAGTGTGAAATTCTCATAGAGGTAAGTAATTTTCCAATTGTACCGCAAGACTTATATATTGAATTGAGTGGTTTAATTGTCGTGATTGTTGAATGATATTGGAGTCGAGTGGGTTTTTATAGTTATATATTTTTACCCTGAATTGAATGTTGATTGTTTCATGTTACTGTCCATATGGTTTATGTTCATCGCATCGCTCATATCATGTTTAATGAATTAATTATTTGGGTAATGACGTGTATTGTGTCATGGATTTGGTAATGTTTTGGTAATGGGTTATCTGCGGACTTGGTATATTGAATGACATGTACTGGAAATGGTTTGAAATGAATTTCATGTGGACTTGGTATAATTGCTACATGGGGTATATGGTAAAGGAAAATGGTAATGGGTTACCGTAGGTAATGTTTTGGTAATGGGTTACATGCGGTAATGTTTTGGTAAAGAAAAATGGTAATAGGTTACCGTAGGTAATGTTTTGGTAATGGGTTACCTACGGTAATGTTTTGGTAAAGGAAATGGTAATGGGTTACCATAGGTGATGATTCGGTAAAGGGTCACATATGGTAATGTTTGGTAAAGGTTACTGGTAAATATTACTGGTAAAGGATCCATTAATGGTAATGGTTAAATATATTCTAAAGTAGAATATCAAAATCCCGACCGGTTGTCCTATAGATATACCAAGATCGATGGCCTTTTTACTGTAAATGTTTTATCGATTGATAAAGGTTTATTCTAAAATCAAAGTTTTCAACGAGTTGTATTTTTAAATGGAATAGCATTTTATTCATGCATGAAAATTTCTTTCTGGGCTTAGGCTCACAGTGTCCTGTGGTGCATGTGATCCTCTTTGGGAAGAATATGATGATTTAGAGGTTGGTGGTTACGCGATAGATCCATGATAGTGGCTCATGCGACAAGGAACCATGTCTATTTTTTTTAAATGCAGTTTAGGACATTAGAGTAATAAATCTACGGGATAGTTAGGTCTTGAGGTAATCTAGTATGTTAATTTATTCTATACATTACATTTATTTTTGGCATTTGGTTAAGTAAGAGTTATATGACTTCTATGAATGAATATCAATTTGGTATTGTTAGCGCTTTTGCTTAAATCTCATGGGGTGTAAAGTTAAAATAGAATTTGGTAGTGTTTTGGCTCTATACTCCTTCGGGTAAGGTGGTTATAGGCTGGGATGTTACAGTTGGTATCAGAGCAGGTTTATCGTTCCTCGTAAATAGAAGACAGAGTCACATGAACTTCATGGATCGGCACAACCATCAACAAGTAAGTACATATAAATAATAAAAACCTTATATAGTAAACTAAATAGCTTGGTTATTATGAGTGATTGATGATTGATGTGAAGTATGTAGAAATTATATTTGCGTAATTTTAATTTCGTCCTCGAACCACAAGTGAGAAAGGGTGTGAATTAACTTAACCTATGTGATTACTTGTCCATATAATTGACCCTAAGTGTTAACTAATTCAGGTAAAGATGGCTCGTTTAAGGAGAAAACCTATAGCGCTAAGGGGACAAGGCCCTTGTGTTGGACAATTATGATCTATAGCATCACTATTTGTACAGAACATGGTGTTGTTGTACAAATTAACTATGTGACAAAGGAAATTGCTCTTTTATCATTTGTAATTGGATTACCAAGATACATAAATGATAAAAGTCCATATGATTAGTTCTGGATTGATAAGATATGAGACAGTATCAATTCATGAAGGTTTAATCATTAAAACATCCTTAGTCGTAGTATTATCGAGATTGGACATCGATAATGTGGAATAGACTAGTATTGCACTTGTGCGTGTTATAGGAGCATAACGGCATAGTTCTCATATATTTCGGTATTGGATACTCATGCAAGTGTAATAGGAGGTTGTGTTACCGATGGTACGGAAACAGCTTCGCTCTGGATAGACCCCTCGGAATTCCATTGGTAGTATGACTATGTGTCTATGGAAGTCCGAATCAGGGTAGGTGTATTTGGTCTTAACCTGAGACTTGCATCGCTAATACTTGCGACAATCAATATACTTTGGTTTTGGTCGTCCAGGGCTTTTAACAGGTTTTGTGTACGCCTCTTCTGAGTATATTGAGAATCGTAGTGTATTGGGTGTGATGTCAAGATGGAAGTATCACTTCAGTCATATGGAGATGATGGTCATGCAGGATACGGAACTAGTACTCTTTAGTACTGCAGTCATCGGGATAATATGACTAGGTCATGATTATCCGATTATAGAGACTAGTTACCAAAGATCCGATATGTGCTTCGTACGGGGCAGACACAATTCCAGCCTCAAGCTTAGCATGAGACATCCGATACTGGATCGCAATACGCAATACTATGTATACTACGCCTGATATAGATTACATATTCCTTTAAGAATATTTCTGGAGAATTGGGTAGGCACGGTGCTTTGCTAGAAGCCAACCATGTCTTGTAAATCGGTAAAAATGTAGTACTAGGTACGTACGTGTTCGGATAGTCCGACGACCGGATTTACTGCCAACATATCCAGGGATCTCATGGGTCGCTTCCCAAAGATTCACTGATGACGTATGACTCGGATATAATTAATCTAGGATAATTATTAGAGAGAGAAAAATTAATCTAGGATTAATTACGGAGATATTTATCTGGGATAAAATATTATTTAAAGAGAGAGAACGATTAATTGGAATTAATCGATAAAATAATATATTCGATATATTATACGAAATTAGATTTCGACGCGGAATTAAAATTAGATTTTATTCAGGCGAACGAGTTAATTTAGAATTAATTCGTTAGCGACGTGAATAGTAATTTTGCTAGGCATAATTATTTAATTAAATTTGATTTAATTACTTCGCAACGGAAAATTCGTTAATTTGGAATTAGCGAACCCAAGCCCAGGAGTGTTTACGGGCCCACTCGCATTTTGAATCAAGTGGGGCCCACAAGTCACGTCACGTCACATCACTAGTCAACTTTATCACTTTAATGTGATGGAAGTTGTTGGTAGGTGGTTGAGTGTGAAACACACTAGTGTGATGGCTTGAAAGACATTACCATTTTTATTATTGGTATTTTATTTATTTGACTTTTTGTGTAATTAGATTACACAACACACATCTTCTCTTCTCCCTCTTTCTCTCACGGCATTTTTGCCATTTCTCTCTAATTTCTTGGCTTGGCCGAGAACAAGAAGAAACCAAAGGGAAATTTTGTGGCAAAATTTCCAAGCTGCTAGCACATTAAATCAGTCTCACAAAGGTCATAGGGAAACCCATTCATGAGCATGGAATCCATTCCCAAGCTTGGAGCTTGAAGACAACACATGGAGCACAAAGAAATGAGCTTGGCCGAGAGTCATCCATGGAGGAAGAAATTTTTTGTTGTCTTCGCATCGCAAAAGCCGATCAAAGTGAGTATTTCTGTAACTTTACTTTGTTGTATTCGCACTTTTCATCGCTTAATATGATCTTGGTTTGACCTAGAAAACCTCACAATGGTATCATAGCAGTTTGAGCATGAAATTGATTTAGGGTAAAATTTGGGTAAAATTGATTTGAGCATGATTTGATGAAATTGATTGTTTGAATATGCTTGAATGATGATAACTTAGAGTTATGCATGATCAATTTGATGAAAATTGAATTGGTTTAAGTGCCCTAAAGTCATGGTGATTTTTGTTTTTTGATCATTGGATGAGTTGAAAGACATGGGATAAATTGATTTAGGATTTAATTGGATTAAAATCGAAATCGAATTTATAAAACCCTAAATTGTCGTGAGCTATATAGTGTGTAATGAAATGATTTTTGATTCAATAATGTTGGACATGTGTTGATGATGATTAGCATGATTAATTATGTAAATTGGTATTTTGGAAATGTTAATTTGAATAATTAATTATGGCTAATACACTTTAATTAATTAAATTGTGAAATTTGGAATTTTAATTTAATTAGTTGGGCTAAATTTGGAATTGGGCTAAAATGGTTGTATTTGACTTAATGGCTTGGTTGGGCCAAGTTTGGTTTAGGTTAATTGTTGGATCCAATTGGGCCTAAAACCATTCCATAAAGTCCAAATATAATTAATGGGCCTTTAAGATTTTAATTGGGCCTAATGGGCCTAAATTGATTTTTGGCAAAAGGTGATTCCTTATTGGGCTTTGGTTGCCAAAGTCCATGCCTTAGAAATTAATTGAAAGCCCATTGGACTTTAAATTAAATTGACATTGGATGTTAATTGGGCTTTGAGACCCGTTAAGATTAGATTTAGAATCTAAGTCGCAAAGGCTCATTAATAAAGTGTAATTATTTAATTTGGAATTAAATAAAGAATTAGTATTGAATACAAATAAATTGGATTTAATATTGTAGTTTAATACAATTCAAGAATTCGTACTTTGAGTACTTATTCTTAAAACGAGTCGAACTCGCGCAAATCAAATCGTTGTTTGAACATTGGATGGTCATTAATTTCAGATTAATTAATTGGATTAGATTGATTGATAACATGCTTTGTGAATACATGGATGTGATTTATGAATAATGTATATTCGGATGGATATTAGATGGGTGAGGGCAGTTTTGGAAATTGTTGTAATAAATTTAGAATTTATTAAATTGGACCTGCGTGTCCAGCCTATTACCTTCTTGATTCTTTGTATTTCTCTTCTCACTTATTCCCCTCAATGTAAATGAGGTTTCTTTAGAAGTGTTATGTAATTGGGTAGAAGTAAGAATTGTGCTAGCGGGAGAGAGGAAAGTGAGAGATTTGTTCTAGGAACAAGTTCTTTTAAATATCCATCCGCATATCATTATTAATTTATTTATCGCGCCTTATTATGCTTTTAAAATGCATGTTTAAGGGTGTATGATGAGACCTAATCAAAGATAATTAATTGGTTGCCAATTACGCGAAAAACCCTCAATAAATATTAAGTGTTTTCCTTCCATTGAGTGATTCTTACTCAAGATCCAAGATTGGCACTGGTTTGTTGGCGAAAGTCAAGACCTTTGTCCATCGCGGATGTGTTTGAATCATGAAGGCTTTGTTCCATATCGTATGTCTTGTCCAAGTTGTGATTTGTTAGCCAAAGTCAAGATCACTTATTGTCCATCGACATCGATTACGAAGCTTTCCAAAGTCAATGGGTCCCGCTTAACTGGAATCATTAAGTTTGTTGTGCCAAAGCCAAGGCTTAGTTGATTCAGAGGAAAAAGGTTAGGGAATATATTGGATATATTGGCATATATCGGATATATATTTCGGACTTGGATGTCCAACTACTGGATCTAGGAATTGGATAAGATCCAATTGATCTTAGAGATCTACCTAGTTAAATATCATACAGCTTGTTGACCAAAGTCAAGGTTGTGTGTTATTAGCCCACTGGGAAACAAGGTTTCCCTAGTACTCAACAGAGGGTTAGAGGCTCGCCGAAAAATAGTGGGAGACAGGTATTAAATTTGCAATTTCGTTTAGATACTTGCCAATACGCGCTCATTTCATTTTTCGTCATTAATCAATCAAATATATTAGTTGGACTAATATTTAATCGTTTTTTTTTTAATAAAACAGTTGGACTGTATTCAAACTACTTCAAATTATAGTTGATTATATAATTGGATTATAGTAATCAATATATTTGAATTTAACCAATCAAATTATAGTTGATTATATAGTTAGACTATAGTAATCAGTATATTAATTGTACCCGAAATCGTTGATTGGATAGTTGGACTATAGCAGTCAAGATAACTGAAAGATTAGCGTTTAAAACATAATCCTATGAGAAAATGTCTTTAAACGGCTTTAATTTTCAGATTGGGAATAAAACCTCAGGATAGTCCTGGGAACAGAGAAGTTATTCTATATGATAGAATTACATCTCGGGCCTAAGCCCGGAGTTGAGCAAATAAGTAGAACATGATCTTTGGAAGATTCATGTGATGATAACTTTAGTGCTCAATCCATTATATTTGATGTAATGACTCTTTAATTCCGTCGTCAGAATTAAGGATTAGATCCTTGTACCATGATGATGAAATTAAAGATCTTCATAGATTTATTCTTAGATCTTAGAAGTACAAACTGCATAAGAAGCTCTTTAGCTCGTGTATGTCAGAGGGTACATCTGTCGAGCACTAGGTGTCGCAGATGATTGCTGACATCGATCAGCTAGGTTAGCTGGGCATTACTTACGTGGCCGAGACTACCAAAGATTTGATCTTATACTCTCTACCCGTCAGCTGGGGCAGGTTCATTGTGAACCAAGAGTAAACTCTTGGAGAGTTGATGGCTATGCTCTAGGAGGCAAAGCCAGAGCTTCTAAAAGGCAAAATCATCATAGTCTTCTAGGAAGACAAAGGAAATATCCCAAGATGTCTGCCTAAACTGTGGCAAACAGGGTCACTGGAAGCGTGACTACCGTATGGACAAGGCAGACATGAAGGAAGTAAAGGCGGGGCAAGGCTCCGGCTTCAAGCATGTTTGTCATAAACATGTTCACTACTAGTTTCAAAATTGGATTTTTGATACTAGATATGGTACATAGATATGTACGGATGTGCGGAATCTGCTGATTAGCAGGATACTGACTTCAGTTGAGATTTACCTACGAGTCGGAAACGGGACGAGAGTCACTATTTTAACCGTAGAAACCTAAGTTTAGGAACTACCCTTTGGGTATGTACTTAAATTAGGAAACTGTTATAATATACCTAGTTTGACTAGAAACATTATCTCTATATCAGGGTATAACCCGTTGTGGGTATATCGTTATATTCTAGAACACTAAAGTGTTTTATTTTATAAAGATGATATTGAGATAAACACACATTAGATAAGAATAACAGTATTTATATTTTGAATATAAATGAATCTCAAACGTATAACATGACAAACAAATAGCTCAAACTGATTTGATCAGATGAGACTTATTTGTGGCATTGTTGTCTGGGACATATTAAACAAGACTCGTATATCCACACTTTTGAAGAGTGGGTACTAGGACAGATTTGATTCTATTCAAATGATGTCTATGAATCTAGTTTATTAGGCAAAGTGCCTAAAACACTTTTTACTTGGTAAAAGTGCAAGTGCCATTGATCTGTTAGCCCTCGTTCATAGTGACGTAAGTGGGCCCATGTCTAGCTAGGCTAGAGGTGGATATGAACACTTCGTAACCTTTACGGATGTGCCATCGCGTTATGGTTATGTGTTTCTTGTGAAACATAAATCGGAAACTTTTGATAAATTCAAAGAGTTTCAACACGAAGTAGGACAAACAGATCGGCTCAAGAGTATTAAAACTGTCACGGTTAGACTGTGGTGGAAAATACTTAAGCAATAAGTTTCTCGAATTATTTGAAAGAGTATAGTATTCTTTCATAATGGACTCCTCCCGGAACACCTCAATATGACGGTGTGTCCGAACTGAGAAACCAAATTTTGTTGGACATGATAAGGTTAATCATAAGTCACTCTGAGCTACTATTTTCCTTCTAGGGATACGCATTAAACAGTGCAAAACTTATTTTGAATAAGGTTCCATGAAAAATCTGTTAGACAAATTTCATATTAGATATGAACAGGAAAGAAACCGGGTTTTCTCATTCCTGGAGATTTGGGAATGTTAGGCATATATTTGCATGATACCAAACTAAAACCCAAATCGGATAAGTATCAATTTGTAGGTTATCCTAGGGAAACCAAAGTATAGTACTTATACAACTCATAGGAGAACAATGTAATTGTTGCTCACCATGCGGTTTTCCTAAAATGAATACATATATGCAGTGGTAAGCAAAAGGAAAGTAAAACTCGATGAAAATCAGAGTAATACTGTTCCAGGCACCGATTCCTTAATGGAACACAAACAGTTCATCAGGGATGAAACTGTACCACAATCTTCAAATACACAAGAACCGCGCAATTCGGAGAGAGTCAGAAAACAACCTGGGAGGTATGGGTTTCTGATCTCACCTAAAAAAAATGTCAATCTTATTGAGGAACACGAACTGGCTACGTATGAGGAAGTGATACAAGGTATCGACTCCCTATTATGGCAAAGTGCCATGATGTCTGAAATGGATTCCATGTATACCAACCAAGTTTGGACACTGGTTGTTGTACCGGAAGGCATTGTGTCTATTGGTACAATATGAGTCTTCAAGGAAGACATACATGGATGGCAACATACAACGTACTAAGCTAGGCTTGTAGCAAAAAGGTATTGTTATCAATATTGTGTCGATTACGACGAAACCTTTTACTCGTTGCCATGGTTAAATCCATTTGGATAATGCTTGCTAATGCTGCATGATTTCATTTATGAAATATGGCAGCGGAACGTCAAAATCACTTTCCTTAAACGGAAACCTTTTGGAGGATGTTTACAACATCCTGACGATTTTGTCGTACCAAAACGAGCAAACAAGGTTTGTAAGTTAATTCGATCCATTTATAGATTGAAGCAAGCATCTCGTTCTTGGAACTATAGTTTTGATGTAATCATAATGGTATATGATTTAATTCAAAACGAAAATAATTCTTGTGTATATAAGGAGGTTAGTGTGAGCGCACTGACAGTGATTGTCCTAAATAATGATGACATATCATTTCTTGGAAATGATATTCCCATAATACAATCGGTGAAAGCTTGGCTTTCATGAAATATTCTCCATAGAATACTTGGGAGAGACAACCTTTATTCTAGGAATAATGATCTACTAGGATAGATCTAAAAGTTGTTAGAACTCTTCGAGAACTCATACATTGAAATAAATATACGCGACCTGGTGTCTCATATGCTTTGAGCATATGGAGTCACAATCGGGCCAATCCAAGTGATAGTCACTGGATTGATGTTAAGAACATCCTTAAGTATCTTAGATGAACTAAGGATGCTTTCTTGAGCTATGGAGAAGGAGAACTTGAAGTGACTGGGTTCACTGTTGCAAGTTTTCAAACCGACAAAAACGACTATAAGTCGTAATAACGGTACTATATAGTTTGAATAACGGAACAATGAGCTGGAAATATTCCAAGCAAGATACTGTTGCCGAATAAACAACAAAAGAGGAATATTGCTGCAGCTGAGGCAGCAATAGAAGCACTTTGGATCTTAATAATCCTAATTAGATTAGGTGTAGTTCTGTTAGCAGTTGAGCTAGGCTACATCACAGGCTAAAGAATTAATGGTCTCATCAACGATCCAAGTATATACTTCAACTATTCATCTGATTCGTTCGGATCATACATCGTGGCGATGTGATGATCGAATAAATCACATCAGATGATAACTTCGCAAATCCGCTGACGAAAGAAGTTTCTCAGCAGAATTTTGAGCGACCAGTACATAGTTCAAGTGTAGGACACTTGAGTGATTGGCTATAGGCCAAATGGGAGATTGTTGGACAAATATGACCTATAGCATCACTATTTGTACATAACATGGTGTTGTTGTACAAATTAACTATGTGACAAAGGAAATTGCTCTTTTATCATTTATAATTGGATTACCAAGATACATAAATGATAAAAGTCCATATGATTAGTTCCAGATTGATAAGATATGAGACAGTATCAATCCATGAAGGTTTAATCATTAAAACATCCATAGTCATAGTATTATCGAGATTGGACATCGATAATGCGGAATAGACTAGTATTGCACTTGTGCGTGTTATGGGAGCATAACGATATAGTTCTCATATATTTGGGTATTGGATACTCATGCAAGTGTAATAGGAGGTTGTGTTTACCGATGGTACGGAAACAACTTCGCTCTGGATAGACCCCCCGAAATTACATTGGTAGTATGACTATGTGTCTATGGAAGTCCGAATCAGGGTAGGTGTATTTGGTCTTAACCTAAGACTTGCATCGCTAATACTTGCGACAATCAATATACTTTGGTTTATGTCGTCCAGGGCTTTAACAGGTTCTGTGGACGCCTCTTCTGGGTATATTGAGAATCGTAGTGTATTGGGTGTGATGTCAAGATGGAAGCATCACTTCAGTCATATGGAGATGATGGTCACGCAGGATACGGAACTAGTACTCTTTAGTACTGCAGTCATCGGGATAATATGACTAAGTCATGATTATCCGATTATAGAGACTAGTTACCAAAGATCCGATATGAGCTTCGTACGAGGCAGACACAATTCCAGCCCTAGGCCTATCACGTGACATCCAATACTAGATCGCAATATGCAATACTATGTATACTACGCCTGATATAGATTACATATTCCTTTAAGAATATTTCTGGAGAATTGGGTAGGCACGGTGCTTTGCTAGAAGCCAATCATGTCTTGTAAATCGGTAAAAATGTAGTACTAGGTACGTACGTGTTCGGATAGTCCGATGACCGGATTTACTGCCAACATATCCAGGGATCTCATGGGTCGCTTCCCAAAGATTCCACCGATGACGTATAACTCGGATATAATTAATCTAGGATTAATTATTAGAGAGAGAAAATTAATCTATGATTAATTACGGAGATATTTTATCTGGGATAAAATATTATTTAAAGAGATAGAACGATTAATTTGGAATTAATTGATAAAATAATATATTCGATATATTATACGAAATTAGATTTCGACATGGAATTAAAATTAGATTTTAATTCGGGCGAACGAGTTAATTTAGAATTAATTCGTTAGCGACGTGAAGAGTAATTTTGCTAGGCATAATTATTAATTAAATTTGATTTAATTACTTCGCAACGGAAAATTCGTTAATTCGGAATTAGCGAACCCAAGCCCAGGAGTGTTTGCGGGCCCACTCGCATTTTGAATCAAGTGGGGCCCACAAGTCACATCAAGCGTCACATCACTAGTCAACTTTATCACTTTAATGTGATGAAAGTTGTTGGTAGGTGGTTGAGTGTGAAACACACTAGTGTGATGGCTTGAAAGACATTTACCATTTTTTATTATTTTGGTATTTGAATTTCATTTTGTGTAATTAGATTGCACAACACAAAACAACACACATCTTCTCTTCTCCCTCTCTCTCTCACGGCATTCTTGCCATTTTCTCTCTAATTTCTTGGCTTGGCCGAGAACAAGAAGAAACGAAAGGGAAATTTTATTGCAAAATTTCCAATGTGCTAGCACATTAAAGGAGTCTCACAATGGTGATAGAGAAACACATTCATGAGCATGGAATCCATTCCCAAGCTTGGAGCTTGAAGACAACACATGGAGCACAAAGAAAGGAGCTTGGCCGAGAGTCATCCATGGAGGAAGAAATTTTTTGTTGTCTTCGCATCGCAAAAGCCGATCAAAGTGAGTATTTCCGCAACTTTACTTTATTGTATCCGCACTTTTCATTGCTTAATATAATCTTGGTTTGACCTAGAAAACCTCACACATTGGCCATGTCTGAAGTGATTTTATTAGTATCAAATGAACCTTGATCATATATTGGAGGAGTATGTAGAGCAATTAGTCACATCCTTGAGGCCACAGAGCCATGTTATGTGATAAGGTCGTGCCTCGAAAAGGATTTGATCATTAAAAAGATGACTGAAGGGGAGGCTAGGATCATAGAGACTATATAGGAAATTGTAATTAAGGACCCTCCAAATGACACCTCATTGTACGATGCTTTCTAAGAAGATACATGAGATATTGCCGGCATAAGCCAAATGTGAATACAAATGTCAAACGTACCCTTAATTTTAGGAAGAATGATCAGGAAGGATACCATTGGCTTCTTAAAGTGGCCTCCCTGCCTAGAGTTGTTATTGATATTAGTCAAGATAAATAGATTATCACATTTTTTTCCGGTTTAGAGTATTTAGGGTTATTCCGGTAGACTTTTCATTAAATATAAAACTATTGTTTTGATGGTTCAATAAAGAGACATTATATCCTTTTTATTTCAAGCATTAGCCTGTGATGATTGTGATCTTATATACAATTAATGAGCGTCATAATAGCATGTGAATGTACGATTTGATGTAATTTTAGGGTACGTTTAATGTGCGAACAGAAAGATGAATTGAAGTGGAAGGGGTATGAAGGTAGGGATTGGACGGTAAGGTAGACCGGAACAAGATGCAATGGATAATGTGCCAGAGCAAGGAGTTGTACATGTCGACCCATGAGCTGGGAATCAGGATATAATAACCCGGATCCTAGAATTAATGCAACAACAGCAACAACATACGGAACAAATACGTAGGATGACGGAAATGCAGCAGCGAGCACAACAGAGAGCCGATATTATTGAGAGGTTCAGGAAGATGAATCCAAGGGAATTCTCGAGAAGTATAGATCCACTTGTGGCCGAGGAGTGGAATCGGTCACTGGAGGTCATATTCGAACACCTGAGACTCACAGATGCTGAAAGGACACGGTGTCCAACTTTTATGTTAACTACTCATGCACGCGATTGGTGGGACAGAGCCAAACTCTTGATGAACCTTGAAAATCTCACTTGGGGAAGGTTTAAAGAGATGTTTGATGGAAAATATTTCCCCAAAGATGCAAAAGCAAGAAAGGTCAGTGAGGTTTTGGAAATTAAGCAAGGAAGAATGACAGTGGTGGAACTGGTGAGGAAATTTGAACATGGATGTAGATATGTTTCGTTTTTCATTGAGAATGCGGATAAAAAAATGATCACTTTTTTAAGGCATTGAATCCTAGAATTCAGAGCTTGGTACGAATGTCCACTGTGAAAACATATGAAGAATTGGTGGACAGGGTGATGATGGCCGAGGAAGACCAAAAATACATCATGAGAGACATCCAGTGATCCAGACAGATTTTGAGATGAGGAACCTCTAGCAAGACATCCAGACCATGGAATTCCATAGAATAGGGATCTAATCAGGGACAAACCAAGAAATTAAGAATGGCAGCGGGAAATGTGGGAACTATGAAAATCGACGGAGCAGTGCTAAGGACCGAAGGGATATCGTCATGATCGAAATGCAAGAAAGCTCATACTGGGGAATTTTTGGTAGGTTCCAATACATGTTACTGGTGCAATGAAAAAGGGCATATGGTTCGAGATTGCCCGAGACGGTCTACAGATCAGAAGAAAGTCACAGCCAAGGTTTTTGTAATGACACAGAAGTAGGCAGAGCAAGAGGATGCCAGGATAATAAGTGGTAACATATCTATCCATGGGCCTGTTGCATTTACTTTAATTGATTCTGGTGCCACACATTCATTTATAGCATGATCACTGTTAAAAAAGTTGGGAGTGATACCCTAAGACGTGACCATAGGATATTATGTTTCCCTACCTTCAGGTGATATAATGGATTCTAGCCAGGTGGTCAAAGATTGCCCTATTCAAATAGGGGATAAAATTTTATTGGCTGAGTTGATAGTGTTGAATTTAAAGGATTTTGAGGTGATATTAGGAATGGACTGGCTTACCAAGTACCACGCAACCATAGATTGTCGGGGCAAAAAGGTTACTTTAAAACTGACCAGAGAAGAGCAATTGGAATTTAACGCAGACCTGTGGAGAGACAACCTACCAATTATATCGGCAATAAAGGCTTAAAATTTACTGAATGGTGGATGTGTTGGATTTTTAGACAGTATAGTGGTGAAACAAGGGGAGTCAAAGATGGGGATAAAAGACATTATGGTGGTAAAGGAATTTCAAGATGTGTTTCCGGAAAACTTGACAAGTCTACCTCCAGACAGATAGATCGAATTTGAAATTGAGTTAGAACTAGGAATGACGCCAATATCAAAAGCACCTTATAGGATAGCGCCAGCTGAATTGAAATACTGAAGACATAATTAGAAGAGTTGTTGAATAAAGGATTTATACGACCTAGCTCGTCACCTTGGGGAGCCCCAATGTTGTTCGTAAAAAAGAAAGATTGGTCACTGAGATTATGTATCGACTACTGGGATCTAAATCGGGTAACAATTAAGAACAAATACCTTTTTCCAAGAATCGACGACCTATTCGATCAATTACAGGGCGCTACCGTATTCTCTAAGATGGACTTACAGTCGGGGTATCACCAGCTGAGGATAAAGGCGGATGATATGAGGAAGACAGCATTCAGAATGAGGTATGGTGATGTGATCTAGAATGAGCTCTGTTTGTTGGGCCAAGTTAACTTGAAGTTGTGACTGATTGCATGGCTTGGTCAGATTGGTGTATTTGAGCCTTTTTGGTGGATTTGGAACATTCCTTGGGTTCTGGACTGTGTTCCATGCATGAGACTTTATATGAAGGCTTTATTATGTCTAAGGCAAATACGGAATGGGTTTTGGACGTGCATGGGCTGCCTTGATTGATTTCGAGCTTAATGTCCAAATGGTGCATTAGCAGTGGCGGAATTAGTGAAGTCTTCGTATTTTGGACGTAACTTTCTAATCCGATGTCCGATTTCAGTGATTCAAGTTTCATTGGAAAATGGACTCGTGGATCTACAACTTTATAGTTTAGGTCAAAGTCCAATTCGGAATACTTCTTGGTCAAAATGAGGACGCATATCCTTATTATTTTTATGTTTCATACTTTTAAGGTTATGTGATGTTTAAGTGTTGGGTTGAACTTTAATTAAATTAGAAATCCCATGCACGAAATTTTAAAGTATTTTATGTGTTATTGGATTTATTTTACTATAGTTTTATTATATTTGGGTAGAATTAGGGTTATTCGACTATTTAAAGGGGCATTATTCATTGTAATTCATAATTTAATTAAGAACATATTTTTTACAAAACAAAGTGACTTATGTCATCTTGAGGGAGTGGATTCTTCCTTGGTTCTACGAAATAAAAGCTTATCAACGTGTGGCAAGCATTGTGGTGCTATATCGCTGTTCAAGATTCTCCAAAGAAATAAAGAAAATTTCTTAAGGGTTGGACTTGATCTTGGAAGGATTTTGTTCTTACAAAAATCAAGATTCGCGGTTCTTGGTGCTTAGAACACGTGGAGGGATTTTCTTAGCTTGTTCCAGGCTGGTTTTTATCATTTGGTATCGGGAACTCAAGGTTCCAAGGTCAATATTTTCTTTATTGTTATCGTTTTATGAGTTCTTTATATTTCTTTTTTTCGTCTCTTCTAATTTCTTTTTTTTTCTTAATTTTCTTTGTGTTTTTCATGTTTATGAATGTATCTTGGATTTTATTATAATTTTCTTTAATGGTAATAGCATATAGTATTCAATTCTTGGAGTTTTGAGTCAATTAGGGTCGAAATTGTATGCAATTTTCGGATCAGTTCGGTCGGAATGTTTCAGTTGTGCACTGAATTTAAAAATACTGTAACTTTTGATCTACAAAGAGTTACGAGACCCATAATATATTGATTTGCATGTACGCGACGAGATCTAGTCAATAGTACATAGGTGAAAGCCGTTTGTTCTCATATCGGGTCCCTATTTCGGGTCCAAATATTAGTTACGGGATTTGAGTTAGTTTTAGTTCCGAATCAGTTTGTTCTTTTAATTTGCATGCATAATTCGGATTTAGAGAGTCATTAAAAAAAATTAAATTCAAATTTGTGCAAGAGAAATAAGAAAAGGTCGATCAATTACCTTGTGTATTAAGTTGTGGTAGGAATTGTTTTAGTGTTCCTTAATCGAAAAGGAAATTTTTGGTTGAATTTGTCATTGAATTTTGAATATGATTTTTTTTGTGTTTTGTTTTGAGTCTTATGTGGTCTTTTTAAATTTTTTAATCTTATTTTCTTGTCTTATCTTTGTCTTTGTCAATATTTTTTGGTATTTTCTTCCTTCTTGAGTTTGTTTTGTCAAGATGGCCAGTATGTTGGTGGATATTATGGCGCGGCCAAGAGATAATATCTTTCATACTAGAGTATTTGTGAAAGATGAGGTAGGTAGTGTGATTATTTGACCGGCGTAAACACACACGTATAATGCAAGCGTACGTATCGTTCAAGTAGTATAAAAATATCAATCCAACGAGGACTTAATTCCTACTGTTGTTATTAATTATTGATATTATTTATTTACAAGTATCTAATTATAGGTAGAAGGGAATTGATTGCTTTTGGTTGGTTGAATGTGGATTTTGCTAAATAAAATACTTAAAGACACAAAAGAAAATACTAAGGAAAATAACAAAAGACTCAAAGATCTAGGGTTGTGACTCCACACAATATTATTATAAAGATGAATTGATTCTCTTATATATGTGTAATAAATCAGTTTGCTAACCTGGAACACGAAAATATGCAAAAGCCTCTGTCGATGGTCAGACGCAAATACCCAGTATAATCCAATTGAACCAAATGTCTATGTCAACCAAATTACCTGGATTCATTAAGATTAAGTTCCAATTATGGCTACCCCTGCCCGACAGGTATATGTCTATCCTGTAAGGAAATCTATTAAAGGGTTATATATCCTCAAGGAAGATCGTGGGCTATTGAATCTAAGGCTTAAACTTAAAATCCATATGTCTAGTTCATTTTAAGTTTACCACATCAATCTTATTGGTGATCAGACAACAAGAAGCATTAAACTTAAGACTCAATAAACAAACTAAAGAATTACCCATAAAAAGAAAATCAATTATTAAGTGTGAATATTGTGTTTCATCACTTCCCTAGAATAAAATAAGATGATGGGGTTAGAGGATCCACATTTAATATTTCTTATCTAGGAATCTCACTTATTATAATATATAAATTATTTTATGTTCTGCTTTTTCAGGAATTAATAAAGTTAAACATTTAAAACCAGCCATATAGGCGGTAATCCATTTAGTCCAATTACACAGCCATATAGGCGGTAATTATCTGTCACATAAAGACCAGCCATATAGGCGGTAAAGTAATTTATATTTAGACCGACCATATAGCCGGTAATAAAGTCTGCCATTAATTAATCCGGTTAAATTATAATTAAGTGAGATTTACCTAGATAATTATATTAAATGTTTCACCTTTTACCCCAGCGGTAAATTATCTACTGAACATAAAAGAAGAAAAATAAAATAAAATAAAATTTTATTACAAAAAGTAAAAATGCATAATTAAAAATACTAAAAGAAAAATGCTAAATTTAAATTACAAAAACTTAAACACACAAGATGCAATCCTTAAAGTCCTTACAAAACTCAAGGAATGCATGCTTTGAATTATGAAATCGAGTTGAATTTATAGGCGTCAGTAGGGGGTCGGATTTGCGATTCGCGTCGCGACGCTGGATTGTGTAGACGTGGCAGCTTCTGGTTCGTCGGCTCAGATTCTGGATAAGGTGATAAGGTGACACATGGAAAGGTGGTTGGGTGCTCAATTATTGTGACACGTGGCGGCTCGTGGTTGGCTGATTCAGATTCTTATCCGCCACGTGTCAATTCGGATAAGTGAGTCAATAATTGGCGCTGACATGGCACACGTAGCGAAAGGGACTGTCGGCACCATAGAATGATGACATGTGGCACGCTGTGATTGGTTGATGATGATGTGGCGATGATGTGGCATGTTGACTCAGTCAACTAGTGATGTGGATGATGACATGGCAGACACGTGGAGTGACATGTGGTGACACGTGGCAATGGCGACTGTCGGCACCGTAGGATGATAACACGTGGCACGGCGCACGTTAGCAGATCGGCTGTGATGGTGACACGTGGCACGGCGCACGTTAGCAAAGTCATACTTTTCTCATATTCTGACTTGTGGACCCGGCGCACGTTAGGCGTCGCAACGCGTAGAATTACGAAAATGCCCTTTTGTCCAATTTTCACTGTTTTGGGCTCAAATCACCTCCAGAGAGTCCTGAAACTTTATTTATCTACAAAATAACAAAAAACACATCAAAATATTCACAAAACTCAAGAAACTGTACAAAATATTATGTCAAATAAGTGGGAAATAGTGATATAATTACCACTCATCACACCCCCAAACCTAACATTTTGAAAGTCCTAGAGCAAAACATAGAATAACATAACATAAACATCTTTAAAATAAAATTTAACTAAGCCACTTTCGTAGGGATCACGGTTGCATTTAGCGTATGCAACAAGCCTTTAAACCCCTAGGTGTTCCTAGTGGACGAGTTGTAGTCTCGTGAGGGTTTACAGCAATGATACCCACAAACATTTTACAAAAGTAAAAAGGTAGTGAAACTAATGCACACAAAAGCAAAAAGACAAGCGAAAAGAGAATAAAGAAGTTAGTGACTAATCAGGTGAAACTTCTACTCCAAGTTACTAGTTGTTTTCTTTCTTTCTAAATTACTGAATAAGTAAATTCTCCGATTATATCTACCATTTTCCATATACACAGCCAACAAAATATTAAACAACTCATTTTTGCCCACAACGGTTATAAGTGCAGTTGATAAGAGAGTAATATTTGTGTCCTAAAGTTTTATCAGAATTCACACCTTTTTGAAGTAATGGAATATTTTTCTGATTTTTTCTTTGATTTTTGATTTTTTCGTTATTTATATACAATATCTTCCATCTATGTAGCGAGTGTTGGGTCGGTGGCTCCCAAACCAGTTGGCTTTAGGGCACCAGGTGTTAAGACACCCCTACGGACTTAATTACTCAGACTTCAGATATATATATTTTTTTGCAACATCCTTGATCCATGTAGCGAGCTTTGGGCCAGTGACTCCCAAACCAGTTGGCTTTAGGGCACTAGGTGTTAAAACACCCTTACAGACTTAATAACTTGGATCTCATATGTTTTTTTTTTACTCCATCACTTTTTGAGAGACTTCCTCCAATTAAACTAGAGCACTGAATATTACAAACTTTTCAATTTTAGCTCATGTCCGTATGTTACAATGCATGTTGATAATACCTGCCAACTGAGCATATGAAGATCCATTTTAGTCAGTTTTATGGAGAATTCACAAATTAAATAATTCAAAAGGAAATAAACAAAAATTAACTTGTTCCAAAATAGGTTTGAGATACGTCTCAGGAGTGGAAACTCCTTACTCAGCTATCTCTTACCAATTTCTCCTTTTTAGTCAAAATAAAAAACACAAAAACGCAAAATATTTTTGTAATTTTTGAAAAAAATTCAATTTTTTTTTGTATTTTTCGAAAAATTTTGGACTAAAAATAAAAACAACACACAAACTAAAAATAAGGTACTGATCAACTAATTCCCTCCGCCAAACCTAAATGAGACATTGTCCCCAATGTCTTAAACAGTAGAAGAAGAGTTTAAAAGATAATACCTGGTTAGGTGAAATTCTACAGGAAAAATTACTGATTAAGATCTATGTCCAATTTACGCTTCTTACCACGATCGCTATCTGACCAGCTCAACTTGGAAAGAATGGGGTCGATTTTGGTTCAAATGCTAGGATTTGGTCAATTAATTCTTCGACCTTTGTTGCAGTCAGGAAAATATCATGTACTGATTTTGTGACGAACTCATGTCTTTTGGCTTCCGCAAGAAATACAAACAGGAAATCGAAAAAATGTTCAATGTTGAGTAATCCAATGGGCTTCCGATAAATGTTCAAGTGCGCCCATGATGCCACTGTGAATATTTCTTCAAATGTTCCGAGCCCACCTGGTAAAGCAATAAACGCATCAGCAGTATTGACCATTTCAAGGAGTTGTTCAGACATCCCCGAGACAATGCGTTCATCCCCATTTGTTTTTCCGATTATGTGTTCATTCGCCAAAGTTTTTGGAATGATTCCCAAAACATGACCGCCACCCTCCTGAACTGTTTTTGAAATCCTTCACATTAATCCAAGATTACCACCGCCATATACTAGGTCCATATTTCATTCTGCTATGACTCTCCCCAATTCTTTTGCAGCCTCAATGAATTCTGGTTTATTACCAGAGTTGGATCCACATAAAACATAAATTCGCTTGATTCGCTGTTGTGATGTTGCTTCCATTTTCTCTTATTTGGATGTATATCTGGATGTGTCGAAGAGAGAAATGTAGAGCTGAATTTATAGAACCTGAAAATGGGTGAGTAATAGTAGCACTAGTACCTGCCAAATGATAATTATTAGATGAACGTTAAAATAAATCGTGAAAAGTTTAAAAAGTTTAGATCTTGTCGGCGAAAATAAAGGAAATAAAAACAGAAAAGCAAATCAAAGCAATTATTAAGGCAACGGAATTGTGTACGCAATACGCCACTAACTTAGTATAAATTCATAAGGATGCGTCTCAAGAATTCATTCTTTACTCAGCCATCACAACTGAATTAGCTCTCTTCTTTGTGATTGCCAAACATCATTCCTTCTGTCTTAAAATGCTCCGTTTGTGCTTTTCCCTACAAAAATAACACAAAAAATTAAAAACTCTACAACATGTTGTTAGTGTCCTAGACATGCCACGGGATCTCTAAGCGTGATTCGTGTGTGAATAAATCAAGAAGTTTGCGGAATAAACTTACATTGATTGGCTTTGACTTTCAAAACTTTTCATGGATGTTGAAGCTTCCAAGCCCTCCTTGTGGTTCCAAACTCATGGGTGAGTATCCCTATCACCATCTTTTTGACTCCCTTATGTGCTAGCAATAACAAATGGAACAAATGTTATCTCCCCATGAGAAACAAATTTTCCCGAGAGAGAGAGGAGTGACGGCCAAGCTGAATACCCAAAGGCCATTCGTCCAAAAGCAGAACAGAAGGCCAAAATGCCTTTCCATTCGGCAAATAGAAAAAAGTTTCAGAGGCTATTATCACTCTTCAAAAGAGAAGTAATTTTCCAACCTTTTTCCAATCCAGAGGCCATTATTTTTAGAGAGAGATAGCATTTTAACTTTTGTTCTTTTCGGCCACCAAAAAGTAAAAAGTGAGGAAAACCAACTTCTTCTATTTAATGCAGCCATAAAGTAAAAGTCAGAGTCCATTTATTGCATTCATTCGGCCAAATGCATTTGTTGACCATTCGGCCAAAAGCAGCAATTCGGCCATTCGGCCTTCATCAAATAAAGGCCAATTCGGCCATCGCCCAAGGAGAGAGAAATAGATTAATTTCTAAAATTAAATGTGTTGAGTCTTTTATAAGATTCCACCAAAACCCATCACTCATGTCAATCACCAAAAATGACTAATGATGTAAGTGAAGTAGGCCCCACTTTAAATTCAAAATTCAAGTAGGCTTTCTCAACACACTTCGGGCTCGGATTCGTTTAATCCGATTAAACGAATTTTCCGTCGCGGTATAATTAAATCCAATTTAATTCAACAATAATACCCAGTAAAATTATTACGAAAATCGCTCACGAATTAATTCCAAATTAATTCCTTCGCTAAAATTAAAATCCAATTTAATTTCCTATGAAATCCAATTTCAATTAATATATCTAATATATTATTTAGCCCAATTAAATAAATTAAATAGTAAAATCTAATTTAACAATTAAATTTATTTTACCGATTAATTCCAAATTAATCTCGTTCTCTCCTCAAATTTTATAGATCCAAAATGCCTATTTTACTGCCTCAGCTGCAACAATATTATGCTCTTGTTATTTATTCGGCAACAGTATCTTGCTTGGAAGATTCCCAGCTCACTGTTCCATTATTCAAACTATATATGTACCCTTATAGCGACTTACAGTCATTTCATCGGTTTGGAAACTTGCAGCGGTGAACCTAGTTACCTCAAGTTCTCTTTTCCCCATATTCTCAGAAAGCATCATTGGTTCGTCTAAGATACTCAAGGATGTTCTTTATATCAATCTAGTGACCATCACTTGGATTGGCCTGATTACGTCTACATATGCTCAAAGCATATGAGATATCGGGTCACGTACGTATCAAAATGTATGAACACTGAGAGAGTGTCAGCAGCTTTCTAGATCTATCCCGATAGATCTTTATTCCTAGAATAAAGCATGTTTCTCCCAGGTATTCCATGGAGAATTTTTCATGAAAGCCAAGCTTTCACCAATTTTAGTATGGGAATGTTATTGCTAAGAAGCAATATATCATCAACTTATAGGATATTCATTGTCAGTGCACTCCCACTAACCTTCTTATATACACAAGAATTATTTTTGTTTTGAATTAAATCATATATCATTATGATTACATCAAAACGTTGGTTCCAAGACCGCAATGCTTGCTTCAATCCATGAATGGATCGATTTAACTTGCAAACCTTGTTTGCATGTTTTAGCCCGACAAAACCGTCATGATGTATATAAACATCCTCCAAAAGGTTTCCGTTAAGGAAAGCGATTTTGGCGTCCAACTGTCATATTTCCTAAATGAAATATACAGTTATAGCAAGCATTATCCGAATGGATTTAATCATGGCAACATGTGAAAGAGTTTCATCATAGTCGACACTATGTCGTTGACGATACCCTTTTCTGTACAAGCCTAGCTGATACCATTTTTATGTTGCCATCCATGTATGTCTTCCTTGAAGATACATATAGTACCAATAGGCACAATGCCTTCTGGTACATCAACCAGTATCCAAACTTGGTTGGTATACATGGAATCCATTTCGGACTTCATGGCACTTTGCCATAAAAGGAGTCGATACCTTGTATCACTTCCTCATACATAGCCGGTTTGTCTTCCTCAATAAGATTGAGGTCTACATGAGGTGAGATCAGAAACCCATACCTCTCAGGTTGTTTTCTGACTCTCTCCGACCTACGCAGTTCTTGTGTATTCGAAGATTATTGGTATAGTTTCATCTCTGATGAACTATTTGTGTTCCGTGAGGACTCGGTGCCTGGAACAGTATTACTCTGAATTTTCATCGAGTTTTACTTTCCTCTCACTTACCACTGCATATAGGAATTCCTCTTAGGAAAACCGCATGGAGAGCAACAATTACATTGTTCTCTTGTGAGTTTGTAAGTACTAACTTTGTTTTCCCTAGGATAACCTACAAATAGGCACTTATCCGATTGGGTTCTAGTTTGGTATCATCCAAACGTATGCCCAACATTCCCAAATCTCAGGAATGAGAGAAACTCGGTTTCTTTCCCATTCATATCTAATATGAAGTCTGTCTAACATATTTTCATGGAACCTTATTCAAAATAAGTACTGCACTGTTTAATGCGTATCCTTATAAGGAAATGGTAGCTGATGAGCGGAAAATATATCAATATTTACCGCCCCTTTAACTTAATATTTTATTTAGTTTCTCGGGTTTAATGAACTTTTTGATGTGTTTTAGTTTATTTTTGCAGATAAAATAATATCGGGTCTCAATGAATGAATCATTTAGGATGAAATATGGGTCAAATAATGGCAATTATTGGACTTGATATTTTATTTTGGAGATTGGAAACTTGAAATGGCGTTTTGACGAAGTGCAGTTTTGGAAATTCCAGTTTTGCGCATCTGTCGTATTTTGGGCATAACTTTTTACTCAAATATCGGATTGAGCTGATTCAAGTTCCAGATTAAAGAAGACTCAAAGATCTACAACTTTTAAAGACAAAATAATTTCGAATTCTGAAGATTTCATGCCCGAAATTGATGAACTATCCAGAAGTGTGTGTGTGTAATTATTAAAAGTCATTATCAATCATTTTCCAAGCAAAATATTAATAATAAATAATTAATAAAAATTATCAAATCACCACCCAACAAGATAAGCAATTAGTGGAGCAATTATGGATTTGGTGGAGTAATTAGTGGAGAAATTAATAATGGATTTGGTGGAGAATTTGATGGATGATTTGATGGTGGCAAAATTTTGCCTATAAATACCAAGCCATTTCATTTGTAAAATTCATACTTTCTTCTTTGAAATTCTTAATGAAAATAAGAAGATTGTATCTAGTTTAGTTATTTACAGTTTTTAGTAATTAATTTTCACTTTCGCACTTTCTTTTCTTTACTTTTCAGTTTTTACTTTCCGCAATTTACTTTTACGCACAACATTTTCTTTCTTTACTTTTGCAGTTTTTATTTTTCAAGCAATGAGGAGGTAATTCTCCTTTGCTGGGGTGAAAGGTAAAGCTTTTATTATTACTATTTAGATTAATCTCCCTTAATTAAATATAAAAACTATTTAAAACCTGACTTAAAAAGGGATACCGCTATATTGGTCGGTTGGTAATTAATTATAAATTGGTTTTAACCTGACTGTAATATGGATACCGCCTGGTTGGTCGGTTGGTAATTAATTATTAATTTGACTTAATCAGGATACCGCCTATATGGCTGGTTAGTAATTATCACGCAAAGTTAATATATATATTAAGGGAGATATCTAAAATAGTAGTAATAAAAGTTGATCCTCTAACCCCAGCATCTCTTTATTATACTTTTACTTTATTTAATTTCAACAATTTACTTTCAGTAATTTATTTTTAATTTTTTTACTTCTTACTTTTACTTTTTACTTTTACTTTATTACTTTTCAGAAATTTACTTTTCAGTATTTAATTTTCAGCAATTTACTTTATGTCTTTTATTTTATTTAAGTTTTTACTACCCGTAAATATGTGTCGTAACTAAGCCAGTTATCTGGGGTTGTGATGAATTTCAATATCACTGTTTTATAAGGGTTAGATTATAGGTTGGGTAATTTAAAGATTTATTTATTGAGTCTTAACTTAATGCTTTTTATTAACTGGCCATTAATAAAATTGAACTGGTAAATCTAAAATGAACTAGACATAGGGATTTTAGGTTTAAGACCTTAGACTAATAGCCCACGATCTTCCTTGAGGATAGATAACCCTTTAATAGATTTCCTTACAGGATAGGAATATACCTGTCGGGCGGGGGTAGCCATAATTGGAACTTAAACTTAATGAATCCAGATAATTTGGTTGACATAGACATATGGTTCAATTGGGTTAAACTGGGTATTTGTGTCTGACCATCGACAGAGGCTTACACATAATTTAGTGTTCCAGGTTAATAAATCAATATATTACCCAACTTTAAGATAATCACTTCATCTTTAAAATGATATTGGAAGAAATCACAACCCTAGATAGTTTTTAATATTGAATTTTCTTAAAACCTATTTTCGACAATTTTATTTACTTGCTTTTTAATTTAGAATCGTCACCATTTCAAATCAATCAATCAACTTGTTAGATATTAGTAATCATTTGACCTCATAAAATTAATAGTTTAGATATTAAGTCCTCGTGGGATCGATATTTTTATACTACTTGAACGATACGTGCGCTTGCGTTATACGTGTGTGTTTACGCCGGTCAAGTTTTTGGCGCCGTTGCCGGGGACTTATTTATCTTTTACTATTAGTTTAGGGGTTAGATACGTTACTTGTATCTAATTTCTTTTTACTTATTGTTTTTGTTTTCTTGTGTTTCAGGTTCTCAGAAACTTCATGAGACGAACCAGAAGCTTTGAACTCCGACCGCTTGACCCAGAAATTGAAAGAACCATCAGACAGTTGAGAAGGGAAAGGCGAGAAGGCCAAGAAGCTTTAGTCAACATGGAACCTGAACCTTTGAACGTTGCACCACCAATTCCCATTCGAGACAGAACCATTCCGGTGGTTGACAGACTCATTTCCTGTATTGTACTTCCTCCTTACCAGCAAATGCGTGTGACATCAAAACATGCATTCAGATGATTCAGCACTCAGGTCAGTTCGGGGGGAATGCAACTGAAGATCCTAATTCCCACATCAGCAACTTCCTGGAAGTTTGCGGCACTTTTAACTACAACAGAGCATCAGAAGAAGCAATGATGAGACTGCGATTTTTTCCATATTCCCTGAAGGACATAGCTAAAGCTTGGCTACATTCACTACCAGCAGGTTCTATCACAACTTGGAACACTTTAGCCACCAAATTTCTTGCAAAGTACTTTCCACTAGCCAGAACCGGAAAATTGAGGAATGACATCACATCCTTTGTACAACAAGATTCAGAATCCCTCTGCGAAGCTTGGGAAAGATACAAAGATTTACTCCGGAAATGTCCTCACCATGAAATTCCAAAGTGGCTACAAGTTCAGACCTTCTACAATGGACTTTCTGGAATAATGAGAACCACAATCGATGCTGCTGCTGGAGGAGCTTTAATGGCGAAAGGAGAAGATCAAGCCTGGGACTTAATTGAAGAAATGGCCAACAACAATTCCTTGTGGCCAACAGAAAGGAGCATGATCCAAAGAATTGCAGGAATTTATGAAGTTGGAGCAAACACAGCAGTGAATACCAGGCTGGATCAGATATGCAAATGTCTAGAAACACTTAGCACGCAAGTTGTGAACATCACTGGATCCACAAGTTCACCATATGGAGGAGCACTAGAGCCAAACCAACATGAAGAGACGGTGAATTATGTCAACAATTTCAACAGACAAGGGAACAATTCATATTCCAACACCTACAACCCAGGGTGGAGGAATCATCCTAATTTATCATGGAGCAACAATTCAGGCCAACAGCAGAACTATCCACCACCTGAATTCCAACAACAGAACAAAGGCTAGGAGCAGGCAAATGAATCAGGAATAACAGAAGTGTTGACCTACTTGAAAAAGATGGAAGCAAAACACGACTCTCAAGCAGCAAGATATGACACTATATTTCAAAGCCATTCAGCCTCTATCAAAGCACTAGAAAATCAAATGGGACAACTGGAAAATGCTCAGAGTTACAGACCGCCAGGTACCCTTCCTAGCAACACAGAGCCAAATCCAAGAAACATGGGGAATGAGCAATGTCATGCCATCATGTTAAAAAGCGGTACTGAAATTAACAAAGATGTTGGAGTCAAAACAGCTGATGAGGAAGTTCCAAAAGAAACAAAGCAACAAATGGAGGAAAAAGAAGCAAAGGAAAAAGAACAGATCGCTCCACCTCCACCTTTTCCTCACGTCTTCAGAAGAACAAATTGGACAAGCAGTTTTCTCGGTTCTTGGAGATCTTCAAAAGCTGCATATCAACATTCCATTTGCAGAAGAATTGGAACAAATGCCCACTTATGCCAAATTCATGAAAGATATTCTTTCACGAAAACGGAGATTGGGAGATTACGAGACAGTAGCATTAACAGAAGAATGCGTGCCATCATTCAGAGGAAAACTTCCCCCGAAGTTGAAAGATCCTGGCAGATTCACTGTTCCTTGCGTCATAGGAGAACATAACTTTGGTAAGGCTTTGTGTGATTTAGGTGCGAGTGTTAACTTGATGCCTTTCTCTATTTTCAGGAAATTACAGATTGGAGAAACAATGCCAACTTCAGTCTCACTGCAACTTGCTGATAGAACGCTCGTATTCCGAGAGGCGTAGTTGAGGATGTGTTGGTCAAGGTGACAAATTCATTTTCCCAGTAGATTTTATTGTCCTTGATATGGAGGAAGACGCAGACGTACCAATCATCTGGGAGACCATCTTGGCTACAGGTCGAACCATTATTGATGTACAAAAAGGAGAATTGACCATGAGGGTACAGGACCAAGAAGTAACATTCAATGTTTTCAAGGCCATGAATTTCCAGATGATGAAAAGAAGGGGAATGTTTCAGACTCGATGTGATACACAGTACCATTCAGAACTCTGATGAAAGACAAAGTTCTATTGACAAACTTAAAAACATGTCAATGCCTGTGGAGCCTAAAGAAAAGCATCTTTTGCACTGAAAGAGCCAATTCTTGCTCTACAAGCAACAGAAGAGAAAAAGTTCCACCAGCTCAACGAATTGGAGGATTTCACAATCAGCCTTTTGAGGATGCCAAATTGTACAAAGAAAAGGGCAAGAAAAGACATGATGAGAAGTTAGTGCGCATACAACTGGAACCAGGGCAGAAGGTATTGTTAAACAAATCAAGGGTGAAATTCTTCCCATGGAAGCCAAAATCACGGTGGTCAGGTCCATTTGTGATCACCAAAGTTTTACCAAATAGAAGCCGTTGAGATACATGATCCTGATACTAACAAAACTTTCAAGGTTAAAAACAAACGTGTCAAACACTACTGGGGAGAATCATTTGAGCGACAAAAAGAAAGTGTTACACTTTCAGATCCAGCTTAACGTTCGAGAAGCAAGTCTGGCTGACGACTTTAAACTTAGCGCTAGCAGGGAGGCAACCCATGCAATTTGTGTATATTTGTGATTTGGTGTGTTTTATTTTTGTTGTGTTTAATTTTTGCAGGATTAGTCATTTCAAAATGGAAGATGCTCTCGCAAATCTTCGCAAGCAATTTCCTTCTCTCCCTCAAAAAATATCTGATGAAAGTTTACAAAGGCTCGCTTGGAAGGATGAGGTTACTGACAATTCACGGTGTTCCTAATGATATTCGTTGGGTAATTGAAGCACGAGTCCGATTGGCAGGTGAGTCTTCTGACTTTTTATTTTTCACATCTGCCTGGTTTTGGAAGGAAAGAAGCACATATGCAAAGAAACGAAGAGCTAAGCAAATGGGTGTTTGTTTAATGTGCACGATTTAATTGCAACACTCGTTGTCGTTCTTTAGGAATTGGTGTCTGATAATCGCGAAGACAAAATTAAATTCATTAGGGATGGCTTGAGTAAGGAGTCTTTAGATGAAATATCTTCAACTCTTGAAACGCATGATCCCAGTGGATATGTTCACATTGCCATTCGCAAATTACATACACAATTCAAAAAAAGAAAACAACAATTAAGTCTCGGGAATCTGACTCTCAAAAAGACCCTGTTTGCCAATTTATAAGAAAATTGGATGGGAAGCTTGTCCCTCACGCATAGACGTCAATCAAGCCGTTACGTTTCTTGTAAATATTATATCTTTTTGTCTTTTCTTAATAATTGTGATTTGTTTTGTTGATTTCTTTTATTTTCTCCGACAGGATCCAGATCTTGTTGACTATCACGATCTATTTTACTATTTCGCTACTAATCGTCCTCTGGAAGATACTTGTGCTATTTTTACTCACCCTTTTCAGGTACTATAAATTCAGCCCGTCATTGCACTTTTGAAGGCATCCCGAGTTGAGAAAGAAATAAATAAAAAAATGGAAGCCACTTCAAGAAGACGAGTTGAGAACATCTGTGTGTTTTGTGGTAGTAGTATTGGTACTAAGCCACAATACGTAGAAGCAGCACAGGAATTGGGTCGAGTCTTAGCAGCAAGGAATATGCACTTAATATATGGCGGAGGCAATCTCGGACTTATGGGGATCGTTTCAAAGGCTGTACAGGAAGGAGGCAGTAACGTTTTGGGAATCATCCCAAAACCCTTGGCAGAGGCAAATCTTATTGGATCATCAAACGGAGAGGAACTGATCGTGCCAGGTATGTCTGAACGACTGGTAGAAATGATTAACCGTGCTGATGCTTTTATCGCTTTGCCAGGTGGCTTGGGCACATTGGAGGAAATTTTTATAGTATTATCTTGGGCGAACCTGAACATACACCAGAAACCGCTTGGACTGCTCAACGTTGATGGATTTTATGATTTTCTTTGTGTGTTTCTTGATGATGCTCGGAGAAATGGATTCGTGTCAAAACCTATGAAAGAACTCCTCTTCACTGCCAGAACTGCTCCGGATCTAATAGACCAACTCATAGCCTATGAACCACAAGTTGACCCTATCCTTTCAAAGATAAATTGGTCCGAGGACGATCGTGGTAAGAGGCGTCGAATTAATCTGGATCTTAACCTTTAATTTCCTGTAGATTTCAACTAACCAGGTACGACCTTCTTAACTCTCACTTTTACTGTTTAAGACATTGGGGACAATGTCTCATTTAGGTTTGGGGGAGGAAATTAGTTGATTAGTACCTTGTTTTTAGTTTGTATGTTGTTTTTATTTTTAGTCCAAAATTTTGAGAAAAATACAAAAAAATTGAAAATTTTTCAAAAATTACAAAAATAAATTGTGTTTTTGTGTTTTTATTTTGACTAAAAATGTGAAATTGGTAAGAGGTAGCTGAGTAAGGAGTTTCCTCCACTTCTGAGACGTATCTCAAACCTATTTCGAAACAAGTTAATTTTTTGTTATTTCATTTTGAATTTTAATTTGTAAATTCTCCATAAAATTGACTAAAATGAATCTTCATATGCTCAGTTGACAGATATTATCCACATACATTGTAACATACGGACATGAGCTAAAATTGAAAAGTTTGTAATATTCAGTGCTCTAGTTTAATTGGAGGAAGCATCTCAAAAAGCAATGGAGTAAAAAAAAAAAAAAAAAAAAAAAAAAAAAAAAAACGTCTGAGATCCGAGTTATTAAGTCTGTAAGGTGTTTTTAACACCTAGTGCCCTAAAGCCAACTGGTTTGGGAGTCACTGGCCCAAAGCTCGTTACATGGATCAAAGATGCTGCAAAAAATATATATACATTTGAAGTCTGAGTAATTAAGTCCGTAGGGGTGTCTTAACACCTGGTGCCCTAAAACCAACTGGTTTGGGAGCCACCGACCCAACACTCGCTACATAGATGGAAGATATTGTAATATAATAAAAAATAGAGAAAAAATCAAAGAAAAAATCATAAAAATGAAAAATTATTCCATTGCTCCAAAAAGGTGTGAAATCTGATAGAACTTTAGGACAAAAATATTACTCTCTTATCAACTACACTTATGACTGTTGTGGGCAAAAATAAATTGATTAATATTTTGTGGTCATGTATATGAAGAATGGTAAAAATAATCGGAGAATTTACTTATTCAGTAATTTAAAATAAAACAAAACAACTAGTAACTTGGAGTAGAAGTTTCACCTGATTAGTCACTAACATCTTTATTCTCTTTTCGCTTGTCTTTTTGCTTTTGTGTGCATTAGTTTTAACTAACTTTTTACTTTTGTAAAAATGTTTGTGGGTATCATTGCTGTAAACCCTCACGAGACTACAACTCGTCCACTAGGGACACCTAGGGGTTTAAAGGCTTGTTGCATATGCTAAATGCAACCGTGATCCCTACGAAAGTGGCTTAGTTTAATTTTATTTTTATTTTTTTGTTTTACTCGAGGACTAGCAAAATGTTAGGTTTGGGGGTGTGATGAGCGAAAAATATATCAATATTTACCGCCCCTTTAACTTAATATTTATTTAGTTTCTCGGGTTTAATGAACTTTTTGATGTGTTTTAGTTTATTTTGCAGATAAAATAATATCGGGTCTCAATGAAATCATTTAGGATGAAATATGGGTCAAATAATGGCAATTATTGGACTTGATATTTTAATTTTGGAGATTGGAAACTTGAAAGGGCGTTTTGACGAAGTGCAGTTTTGGAAATTCCAGTTTTGCGCATCTGTCGTATTTTGGGCATAACTTTTTACTCAGATATCGGATTGAGCTGATTCAAGTTCCAGATTAAAGAAGACTCAAATATCTACAACTTTTAAAGACAAAATAATTTCGAATTCTGAAGATTTCATGCCCGAAATTGATGAACTATCCAGAAGTGTGTGGTGTGTAATTATTAAAAGTCATTATCAATCATTTTCCAAGCAAAATATTAATTAATAAATAATTAATAAAAATTATCAAATCACCACCCAACAAGATAAGAATTAGTGGAGCAATTATGGATTTGGTGGAGTAATTAGTGGAGAAATTAATAATGGATTTGGTGGAGAATTTGATGGATGATTTGATGGTGGCAAAATTTTGCCTATAAATACCAAGCCATTTCATTTGTAAAATTCATACTTTCTTCTTTGAAATTCTTAATGAATAAATAAGAAGATTGTATCTAGTTTAGTTATTTACAGTTTTTAGTAATTAATTTTCACTTTCGCACTTTCTTTTCTTTACTTTTCAGTTTTACTTTCCGTTTCCGCAATTTACTTTTACGCACAACATTTTCTTTCTTTACTTTTGCAGTTTTTATTTTTCAAGCAATGAGGAGGTAATTCTCCTTTGCTGGGGTGAAAGGTAAAGCTTTTATTATTACTATTTAGATTAATCTCCCTTAATTATAATATAAAAACTATTTAAAACCTGACTTAAAAAGGGATACCGCTATATTGGTCGGTTGGTAATTAATTATAAATTGGTTTTAACCTGACTTAATATGGATACCGCCTGGTTGGTCGGTTGGTAATTAATTATTAATTTGACTTAATCAGGATACCGCCTATATGGCTGGTTAGTAATTATCACGCAAAGTTAATATATTATATTAAGGGAGATATCTAAATAGAGTAATAAAAGTTGATCCTCTAACCCCAGCATTCTCTTTTATTATACTTTTACTTTATTAATTTCAACACATTTACTTTTCAGTAATTTATTTTTAATTTTTTTTACTTCTTACTTTTTACTTTTTACTTTTACTTTATTTACTTTTCAGCAATTTACTTTTCAGTATTTAATTTTCAGCAATTTACTTTATGTCTTTTATTTTATTTAAGTTTTTACTACCCGTAAATATGTGTCGTAACTAAGCCAGTTATCTGGGGTTGTGATGAATTTCAATATCACTGTTTTATAAGGGTTAGATTATAGGTTGGGTAATTTAAAGATTTATTTATTGAGTCTTAAACTTAATGCTTTTTATTAACTGGCCATTAATAAAATTGAACTGGTAAATCTAAAATGAACTAGACATAGGGATTTTAGGTTTAAGACCTTAGACTTAATAGCCCACGATCTTCCTTGAGGATAGATAACCCTTTAATAGATTTCCTTACAGGATAGGAATATACCTGTCGGGCGGGGGTAGCCATAATTGGAACTTAAACTTAATGAATCCAGATAATTTGGTTGACATAGACATATGGTTCAATTGGGTTAAACTGGGTATTTGTGTCTGACCATCGACAGAGGCTTACACATAATTAGTGTTCCAGGTTAATAATCAATATATTACCCAACTTTAAGATAATCACTTCATCTTTAAAATGATATTGGAAGAAATCACAACCCTAGATAGTTTTTAATATTGAATTTTCTTAAAACCTATTTTCGACAATTTTATTTACTTGCTTTTAAATTTAGAATCGTCACCAGTTCAAATCAATCAATCAACTTGTTAGATATTAGTAATCATTTGACCTCATAAAATTAATAGTTTAGATATTTAGTCCGTGGGATCGATATTTTTATACTACTTGAACGATACGTGCGCTTGCGTTATACGTGTGTGTTTACGCCGGTCCAGTAGCTCAAAGCGACTCATCTGTTTAAGTATTTTACACACTATGGTCCAACCGTAATATTTTTAGTACTTAGCCGGTCTTTTTTCCTACTTTGTGACGAAACTCTTTGAATTACTCAAAAGTTTCTGACATGTGTTTCATAAGATACACATAACCGTAACGCGATGCCATATCCGTAAAGGTTACGAAGTATTCATATCCACCTCTAGCCTAGCTAGACATGGGCCCACTTTATTCACTATGAACGAGGGCTACAGATCAGTGGCACTTGCACTTTTACCAAGTAAAAGGTGTTTTACCCACTTTGCCTAATAAACTATATTCGTAGACATCATTTGAATTAGAATCAAATCCGTCCTAGTATCCACTCTTCGAAAGTGTGGATATACGAGTCAGATGACAATGCCACAAATAAGTCTCATTTGATTTACTCAATTGAGCTATTTGTTTGTCATGTTACATGCTTGAGATTCATTTATATTCAAAATATAAATACTGTTATTCACATCTAATGTGTATATCTCAATATCATCTTTATAAACAAAACACCTTGTGTTCTGGAATACAAAGGTATGCCCACAACGGATTAAACTAGATACAGAGATAATGTTCATAGTCAAACTAGATACATTATAACAGTTTCCTAATTTAAGTACATGCCCCAAGGGCAGTTCCAAAACTTAGGTTTCTACGGCCAAAACAGCGACTCTCGTCCTGTTTCCGACTTGTATGTCGATCTCTTCTGAAGCCAGTTTCCTGCTTATCAGCAGATCCCGCACATCAGTACATATATTCATGTATCACATTTAGTATCAAAAATCCAATTTTTTTAAAACCAGTAGCGAACATGTTTGTAACAAACATTTTTGAAGCTGGAACCTTGTCCCGCTTTCACTTCCTTCATGTCTGCCTTGTCCATACGGCAGTCACACTTCTAGTGACCCCGTTTGCCACAGTTTAGGCAGACAACTTGGGATATGTCCTTTTAAGAAGCTCTAGCTATGCATAAATGATTGAGCACTAAAGTCATTATCACAATGAGTCTTCCTAAGCTCATGCTCTACTATTCGCTCAACTCCGGGCTCATGCTCGAGAAGTTCTACTCCCAATCTGAAAATTAAAGTCGTTAAAGTCATTTTCCCCAGGATTATGTCATTTGACGCTAATCTTTCAGTCATCTTGATTGCTATAGTCCAACTATCCAATCAACGATTTCAGGTACAATTAAATATAATGATTACTATAGTCTAACTATATAATCAACTATAATTACATGGGTTACATTCAAATGTATTGATTACTATAATCCAATTATATAATCAACCACAAATGAAGTAGTTTGAATACAGTCCAACTGTTTAATTAAAAAAAAAATTGAATATTATTCCAACTAATATATTTAAAATTAATGACGAAAAATAAAATGAGCGCGTATTGGCAAGTATCTAAATGAAATTGCAAATTTAATACTTGCCTCCCACTATTTTTCGGCGAGCCTCTAACCCTCTGTGGAGTACTCGGGAAACCTAGTTTCCTAGTGGGCTAGGATCCCGTTAAATAACACACAACCTTGACTTTGGCCAACAAACTGTATGATATTTAACTAGGTAGATCTCTAAGATCAATTGGATCTCATCCAATTCCTAGATCCAGTAGGTGGACCTCCAAGTCCGAAACATATATATAATATATATGCCAATATATCCAATATATTTCCTAACCTTTTCCTCTGAATCAACTAAGCATTGGCTTTGGCACAACAAGCTTAATGATTCCAGTTAAGCGGGACCCATTGACTTTGGAAAGTTTCGTAATCGATGTCTATGGACAAGAAGTGATCTTGACTTTGGCCAACAAATCACTACTTGGACAAGACATGCGATATGGAACAAAGCCTTCATGATTCAAACACATCCGCGATGGACAAAGGTCTTGACTTTGGCCAACAAACCAGTGCCAATCTTGGATCTTGAGAATGAATCACTCAATGGAAGGAAAATGCTTAATATTTGTTGAGGGTTTTTTCGCGTAATTGGCAACCCAATTATTATCTTTATTAGGTCTCATCATACACACCCTTAAGCATGCATTCTAAAAGCATAATAAGGCGCGATAAAATTAATAATGATATGCGGATGGATATATAATACAATTTGTTCCTAGAACAAATCTCTCCATTTCCTCTCTCACGCTAGCACTATTCTTACTTCTACCCAATTACATAATACTTCTAAAGAAACCTCATTTACATTGAGAGGAATTGGTGAGAAGAGAAATACAATGAGAAAAGAGGTAATAGGCTGGACACCCAGGTCCAATTTAATAAATTCTAAATTTATTACAACAATTTCCAAAATTGCCCTCACCCTTCTAATATCCATCCGATATACATTATTCATACATACATCCAAGTATTCAGACAAATCATGTTATCCAATCAATCTAATCCAATTAATTAATCTTTAATTAATGACCATCCAATGTTCATACAACGATTTGATTTGCTCGAGTCAAACTCGTTTAAGAATAAATTCTCAAAGTAAGTATTCTTGAATTATATCGAACTATAATTTTAAATCCAATTTAAATTGTATCTAATACTAATTCATATTTAATTCCAAATTAAATAATTACACTTATTTAAGTGCCTTAAAGACTTGGATTCCAAATCCAATCTTGATGGGTCTCAAAGGCCCAATTAGTATCCAATACTATTCAATTAAAGTCCAATGGGCTTTTAATTAATTCTTTAGGCTTGGGCTTTTGGCCAAAATGGATCTAACTCATAATGCCTAGGCCCATTAGGAATCACCATATGCCATAGAATCAATTTTGGCCCATTAGGCCCAATTAAATTATTAAAGGCCCAATTGTCATATTTTGGACTTTATGGAAATGGTTTAGGCCCAAATATAATCCAAGACTAAAATTTGGCCCAACCAAATCCATTGGCCCAAATACAACAATTAAATTAATACAACATTCCAAATTATATATTAATTCAATTAAAGTGCAATCACCATAATTAATTAATTAACCTAATGTTTCCAAAACATTAATTTAATCTAATTAATCATGCCGAATTCCCAAATTCATGTCCAACACAAAATTGGGGCAAAATCAATCTTTAACATGCTTCAAACTCACGACAAAGGCATACAAAAATCATTCAATTTGATTTCAATCCAATTTAAATCAACATTCAATATTTCTATCATGCCATCAACACATCCAATATGTCAAATTTCAAAAATTCCCATGAGCTTCTAGGTCCATAACTTTCGGCCAAGGGTTGCAATTTGGGGAAAATTAATCCTATAAATTTTTCACAAAATTAAGGATGCACAAATCCAATTCATCATCATTCAAACACAACTCATCAACCAATTTAGGAAAATCAACTCCAAACATAAAAATCCCAAATTAAAGTTTAGAACCCTAGATTTTCAAATCGCACTTAGATCGCTCTGATACCATTGTAAGTGTCATAGACATGCCACGGGATCTCTAAGCGTGATTCGTGTGTGAATAAATCAAGAAGTTTGCAGAATAAACTTACATTGATCGGCTTTGACTTTCAAAATTTTTCATGGATGTTGAAGCTTCCAAGCCCTCCTTGTGGTTCCAAACTCATGGGTGAGTATCCCTATCACCATCTTTTTGACTCCCTTATGTGCTAACAAGAATAAATGGAATAAATTTTATCTCCCCAAGAGAAACAAATTTGCCGAGAGAGAGGAGTGACCGCCCATTTGAAGAAGAAGTCATGGCCATTCGGCCTTCTTCAAATGGATGACCATTCGGCCAAGCTGAATACCCAAAGGCCATTCGGCCAAAAGCAGAATAGAAGGCCAAAATGCCTTTCCATTCGGCAAATAGAAAAAAGTTTCAGAGGCTATTATCACTCTTCAAAAGAGAAGTAATTTTCCAACCTTTTTCCAATCCAGAGGCCATTATTTTTAGAGAGAGAGAGCATTTTAACTTGAGAAATGATATATGTACTCTATTTTGTACTGACAAAAATCCAGAACGCAGCGTTTTGATTAAAAAAATATCTTGGTTTACACTTAAACCAGCAGCCAAACACAGAATCAAATTGAGCTGTCAGAAGTTGAAGTTAGTTTTTCCGTATGTAGTTATCGTTGGGTCATTCACTCCGTCAGTTTTGCCGGGGCTCGCTGATCGCAAGAAACCCTAATAAAAACCATAACCCCTGTAATCCGAAAAATCAATGGATAAGGGAGAGTTTAACAAGCTTCACACAGCCTTCTAGCAGAACGATCTACTATTATATTCTCTCACTCCCCCACCATCCCTTCTGCACGAGTATCTGCTTTTTGACACAGAAAGTGAAGAAAGATAGAGAGAAGTTAAAAAATTGTTGGATATTATATTGGAGTTTGAATCAGTTGTGATGATGTAATATGGTTGTTGACTTCTGCAAATGCTAGCAGTTTCTTCAGCAAAACTAGACATGTCCATTAACTATTACCGAATATGACTGAGTTTTAAACTATATTAGAGTTTAAAACCACCAATAATGTCTAAAATATGATTTCATTTTCCTCTTCAATCAATTATCTTTCATCATGAAATAAAAAATTCATAAAATAGAATCAAAAATGAAAAACCCGTGTAGTGACATTTTCCTTAGTAATTACCCAATCCAAAATAGTTTACTATTGCAGCCTCAGGCTGAAATTCTTCTCAATGGGCATTGCAGGTGCAGCTAATCTTTTAGCCAGTTGACAAAGTGCATCAGGAATCTTCTTATGTGGGAGAGACACATCATAATTTTGCTACACCATCAACATACATAGCTTTAGAAGATAATTTGAATTTTATAAGCTGCTTACTTTCAGATAGTAATACACACCAGCATCAAAACCTCAATTCCTAGAAAAGGAACATGCATAAACTTTTGTAGAAGATCCTGGGATAAAATCCTAGGATGAGCATAAACTTAAACCTGGTTAGTGTGTGTGGCTCTAGGAAGATTCTTCACGTAAAGAGAGTCAGTTTATACAATTAGATCATCGCGCAAAGCAAAATTCAATCTAACAAAGATGTGGCATTAGCATAGTCATTAGTACAAAATTTAAAATATACATCAATATACAGGTAGAGTAAGTTAATAAAAAAAAAAGAATAATTGACAAACAACTAGTTTCTATTCTATTTACCTTGGACCAGTCAACTTCCGCAGCAGTACACTAGCTGTAACTGACTTGCATGTCTTTCCTCTCAAAGTGGCAATACCTTCCTTATAAAATTTCCACCTATGAGCACCTCCATTACTAACAGAAGAATCAGGTCCCAAATCCAACCTACCAATTGAGCTCTCATCCTCAACCAATACTTTCTTTTCTTTTACAGCATCAAATAAATCATCTATAGGTCCGTAGAATGCATTGTGTGTTTGGCTGACCCAACGATAACTACATACGGAAAAACTAACTTCAACTTCTGACAGTTGAGAAACTAACTCAATTTGATTCTGTGTTTGGCTGCTGGTTTAAGTGTAAACGAGGATAATTTTTTTTAATCAAAACGCTGCGTTCTGGATTTTATCGGTACAAAATGGAGTACAAATATCATTTCTCTTTTAACTTTTGTTCTTTTCAGCCATCAAAAAGTAAAAAGTGAGGAAAACCAACTTCTATTTAATGCAGCCATAAAGTAAAAGTCAGAGTCCATTTATTGCATTCATTCAGGCCAAATGCATTTGTTGACCATTCAGCCAAAAGCAGCAATTCGGACATTTTGCCTTCATCAAATAAAGGCCAATCGGCCATCGCCAAGGAGAGAAATATATTAATTTCTAAAATTAAATGTGTTGAGTGTTTTACAAGATTCCACCAAAACTCATCACTCATGTCAATCACAAAAAATGACTAATGATGTAAGTGAAGTGAGCCCTACTTTAAATTCAAAATTCAAGTGGGCTTTCTCAACACACTTCGGGCTCGGATTCGTTTAATCCGATTAAACGAATTTTCCATCGCAGTATAATTAAATCCAATTTAATTAAATAATAATACCTAGTAAAATATTACGAAAATCGCTCGCGAATTAATTCCAAATTAATTCGTTCGTTAAAATTAAAATCCAATTTAATTTCCTATGAATCCAATTTCAATTATATATCTCTAATATATTATTTAGCCCAATTAAATAAATTAAATAGTAAAAATATTTAACTATTAAATTTATTTTACCGATTAATTCCAAATTAATCGCGTTCTCTCCTCTCGACGAATTTAATCCCAGATAAATTCTCGACGCAATTAATCACAGATTAATTCTTTCTCTGATAATTAATCCCAGATTAATTCTTGCCGTAATTAATCCCAGATTAATTCTCTCTCTCTAAATTAATCCCATATTAATATTCTATCTCTATTAATCCCAAATTAATATTGTTCGAGTCAAACATCATCGGTGAATCTTTGGGATGTGACCCAAGAGATCCCTAGATATGTTGGCAGTAAATACGGTCATCGGACTATCTGAACACGTGCATACCAGGTACCACGTATTTACCAATTTAAAAGACATGGTTGGCTTTTAGCAAAACACCGTGCCTACCCAATTCTCCAGAAATATTATGCTACGGAATATATGATCTTTGTCAGGCGTAGTATACGTAGTATTGCGTATTACGATCCAGTATCGGATGTCACATGCAAGGCATGGGGCTGGAGTTGTGTCTGCCCCGTACGAAGCATATATCAGATCACAAGCAACTAGTCTCTTTATGATCGGAAAGTCATGACCTAGTCGTACTTCCCCGATGGCTATAACACTTAGAGTACCAGTTCTGTATCCATGTGTGATCATCATCTCCATATGACTGAAGTGATACTTCCATCTTGACATCACACCCAATACACTACGATTCTCAGTATACCCAGAAGAGGCGTACACAGGACCTGTTAAAGCCCTGGACGACCAAAACCAAAGTATACTGATTGTCGCAAGTATTAGCGATGCAAGTCTCAGGTTAAGATCAAATACACCTACCCTGATTCGGACTCCCATAGACACATAGTCATATTACTAATGGGATTCCGAGGGGTCTATCCAAAGCGAAGTTGTTTCCGTATCATCGGTAAACAGAACCTCCTATTACACTTGCATGAGTATCCAATACCCAAATATATGAGAACTATGATGTTACGCTTCCATAACACGCGCAAGTGTAATACTAGCCTATTCCGCATTATCGATGTCCAGTCTCGATATTACTACGACTAGGGATGTTTAATGATTAAACATTTGTGGATTAATATTGTCTCATATTTTATTAATCCGGAACTAATCATAAGGACTTTTATCATTTATATATTCGAGTAATCCAATTACAAATGATAAAAGAGTAAATTCTTTTGCCACATAGTTAATTTGTACAACAACACCATGTTCTGTACAAATAGTGATGTTATGGGTCATAATTGTCCAACACATGTATACACAAAATATGAAAACAGAAATTATAACAAATTGCATGGGTTGCCTCCCTGCTAGCGCTAAATTTTTCATCTTCAACCAGACGTGACTGAAATCTATCTATCAAGGAGGTTTCAGCGTCGTTTTGGATGTCCGATTAAAGACAATCCCATGAGCGTTGCTTTTGAAGGGTCTCTTCCAATGGTAAAGGGGCAAAAAGAATTTTGTCTCATTCAGTGCTTGTGCCACCTTTTTAACCTTTGTTGCTCCAGTGGTTCCTGAAAAGAAAGAAAGAAAATCAGGAGGTCTCGTATGGTGCTTGACTTGGAATGGAAGTTCCATTCTGTCAAGCTTCTGGGTGATATCTTTGATTTGTACTCCCCAAAACATTGATGTTTCTCCTGAATACCTGAGATCTTCAATTTGGTCAGACAGTTGCTCCTCCATTTGCTCTGCTTCTTGCTCCACCTTTTCTTCACATATGTATTTTAGGATTTCCTCGTTCAATTCTTCATCTGTCATCTGTGAAATGCATGCTCCATAAGTGTCAATCTGAGGATGTAAAGAAATGTCAGATTTTAGGTCTTCATCCTCTAATCTGAGTGAAATGATTGGCTCAGGTAGATCGTCTTCAAACATTAGTGCAAAGCATTCTCCAAGATCTTCATTTTGAGGATGCATAGTTCCATCCTTAATTGTTGTTGGTGCAGTTGGTACAAACAACTCAGCTTCATCTTCGTCAGATTCAGAATAATAAAAATCAAATCGAGATTTTGTCGATTCGGGTTTCTGAACTGATACCTCTGGTTCCTGATAATCCGGTTAAATTATAATTAAGTGAGATTTACCTAGATAATTATATTAAATGTTTCACCTTTTAGAAGAAAAATAAAATAAAATAAAATTTTATTACAAAAGTAAAAATGCATAATTAAAAATAATAAAAGAAAATTGCTAAATTTAAATTACAAAAACTTAAACACACAAGATGGAATCCTTAAAGTCCTTACAAAACTCAAGGAATGCATGCTTTGAATTCTGAAATCGAGCTGAATTTATAGGTGTCAGTAGGGGGTCGGCGTCGCGACGCCAAGCTCGCGTCGCGACGCTGGATTGTGTCGACGTGGCAGCTTCTGGTTCGTCGGCTCATATTCTGGATAATGTGACACGTGGCAAGGTGGTTGGTGCTCAATTATTGTGACACATGGCGGCTCGTGATTGGCTGATTCAAATTCTTATCCGCCACGTGTCAATTTTGGATAAGTGAGTCAATAATTGGCGCTGACGTGGCACACGTGGCGAAAGAGACTGTCGGCACCATATAATGATGACACGTGGCACGTTGTGATTGGTTGATGATAATATGGCGATGATGTGGCACGTTGACTCGGTCAACTGGTGATGTGGATGATGATGTGGCAGACACTTGGCGACACATGGCGATGGCGACTGTCGGCACCGTAGGATGATGACACGTGGCACGGCGCACGTTAGCAAATTTATACTTTTCTCAGATTCTGACATGTGGACCCGGCGCACGTTAGCACTGTTCGGTGCATGTTTGACGTCGCGACGCCAAAGGCTTGCGCGTCACGACGCGCAGAATTACGAAAATGCTTTTTTGTCCAATTTTCACTGTTTTGGGCCCAAATCACCTCCAGAGAGTCCTGAAACTTTATTTATCTACAAAATAGCATAAAACACATCAAAATATTCACAAAACTCAAGAAACTATACAAAATATTAGGTCAAATGAGTGGGAAATAGTGATATAATTACCACTCATCACACCCCCAAACCTAACATTTTGCTAGTCCTCGAGCAAAACATAGAATAACATAACATAAACATCTTTAAAATAAAATTTAACTAAGCCACTTTCGTAGGGATCACGGTTGCATTTAGCAAATGCAACAAGCCTTTAAACCCCTATGTGTCCCTAGTGGACGAGTTGTAAGGTAGTGAAACTAATGCACATATACCTGTCGGGCGGGAGTAGCCATAATAGGAACTTAAACTTAATGAATCAAGGTAATTTGGTTGACATAGACATATGGTTCAATTGGGTTATACTGGTTATTTGCTTCTGACCATCGACAGAGGCTTTCACATAATTTAGTGTTCCAGGTTAGTAAACCAATATATTGCACAAACATGAAATAACCACTTCATCTTTTAAAAGATATTAGAAATATTCACAACCCTAGATAGTTTCCTAATATTGGATTTTCTTAAACCTACTTTCGTGCAATTTTATTTACTTGTTTTTAAATTTAAAATCATCACCATTTCAAATCAATCAATCAATCTGTTAGATACTAGTAATCATTTGACCTCATAAAATTAATAGATAGGGTATTAAGTCCTTGTGGGATCGATACTTTTTATACTACTTGAATGATACGTGCGCTTGCGTTATACGCGTGTGATAACACCGGTCAATAATGGGTTACCATAGGTGATGATTCGGTAAAGGGCCACCTATGGTAACATTTGGTAAAGGTTACTGGTAAAAGTTACTGGTAAAGGAATCATTAATGGTAATGGTTAAATATGTTCTAAAGTATAACATCAAAATCCTGACTGATTGCCATGTAGTATATACCAAGATCGTGGGCTCTTTTACTGTAAATGTTTTATCGATTGGTAAATGTCTATTCTAAAATCAAAGTTTTCAACGAGTTGCATTTTTAAATGGAACATCATTTTATTCATGTATGAAAATTTCTTGATGGGCTTAGGCTCACAATGTCCTGTGGTGCGAGTGATCCTCTTTTGGAAGAATATGTTGATTTAGTGGTTGGTGGTTGCGCGACAGATCCATGATGGTGGCTCATGTGACAAGGAACCATGTCTCTTTCTTTTAAATATAGTTTAGGACATTAGAGTAATAAGTCTCTGAGATAGTTAGGTCTTGAGGGAATCTAGTATGTTAAATTAGTTTATATATTACATTTATTTTGGCATTTGGTTAAGTAAGAGTTATATGACTTCTATGACTGAATATCAATTTGGTATTGTTAGCGCTTTTGCTTAAATCTCTTAGGGGTGTAAAGTTAAAATAGAATTTGGTAGCGTTCTGGCTCCATACTCCTTTGGGTAATGTGGTTATAGGTCGAGATGTTATAATATAGGTCTCTTATTTGTAACTTGATTTGACTTCTAGTATACAATATGATTTACAATGATTTTGATTTGGTATTGGTGATTCGGATTATCAGTACATGTTTGTATGTTATGAATATATGTATGTATACTAAGTTAAAAGTATGTCGTTTATATAGAAATATGAATACGTATGTGATGTGAATTCAATGTATTTTAAGGTACGAGTAATTCTATTATGTTGATAGTCTAAATTATAAATGGATAACTTTATTGTTTTTGTTGCGCTTCGATATTTTGATTTTTTTTTAGAACTAGGTATTTGATTCATGGCATAAAAGTATTTTGAAAAGAAAACGGAAAGAAAAGAAAAAAAAAGAAAGATTTCAGATATTTTATTTTTGATTATAAAGGATAAAGAATATGTTTTCGCATCGACGCTTGATTCACGTTTTCATGTTTTGTGATTTATCGATATGTTTTTGTCGAGATACTTGATGATATGTTTCCGTCTCGGAGCTCGAAAATGACTTTGATATTTTTAAACCGCAAAACTTTATTTCCATCAAGACGCTTGAAAAGCCGTACCTGTTTTATGCTTGAAAATATATATATGTATGTATAAATGGTTGTATTGTTTAGGATAAAATGAGGATAACAAGAGATGGTTTTGAAACGGAGTTCAAGGTTTTGTATTGTTAAGTTAATCGACCACCACATGTACGGCTTTTTGCTATTGATGTGATATGAAGTGAGATATGTGATGAGCTTAATGTCTAAATGTATGAACCTGTAATGGTATGTATATCTGTATGTAAATGAATATGTATATGTAAGAGTATGTGAACACGTATTCGTATATGTATATGATGATAAGATATTCAAAATTTGAATATACAGAATCGGTAAATGGAGCAAGTTATGAAACCTGAATTTGTATTAGCATATGTATGTGTACGTTATTTGAATAAGTTTGTTATTGACTCATACATGTGATTTATCTATGTAAAGGTTGGATTGGCCAAGTGTGATAAAAAATGAATATAAGTTAAGCTCTCCCTGAATGGATATGTTTAATTGATAAGTTTATGTATCAAATATTTCCAGATAGAAAATCTAAAACTGAGTATGTTGACCGATAAATGAAAGTTATAAGAATTGTTAAAGATTTAACATTTGAATTCGTAGTAATGTGTATATTCATATGTTTGAAATATGTATATGTATATGGGTATTTATATGATGACTTGGAGTGTTTTTCATGTATGTGCTTGTGTATGTACGTGATATGTGCACATATGTATGTGTTATTTGGGTTATATCTTCTTTGATGTATTGATTGTTATGTATGCTTCATTGTCGGTTGCACAGTTATTGTATGTATGTGTATGATAGAACCCGTGATATATATGGACTATGTATTCTTTCGTGGAATGAAATGATGACTTGAAAATCGATGTGAGTATCAGGTGTTATAAGTGTGTTTGCTAAGTTTGTTATTGTATGTATGGATATTGTGAAAGAGACTGAATATGTTTGTAAGCTTCTGGTGTTAGACATGTCTCCAAGTAAGAACTGTGAAATTGGATTCTCATGAATATAAGAGAAGTGAGTTATATGTGAATGCATGTGAATCACGAATTTTAAGCTATCATAAGGCTATTGGAATTGAAGGAAGTTTGATTCAAATTTAAGAAAGTTTATTTAACTTACCAATTTGATGATATTTCAAAGATGTTTATTCGTGACAAAGTATAAAAATGTAACTTCATGTTTCATGTGATTGAAACAGATTCGATGTTAAATGACATACTATGTTGATATTTGAACTTTTACTTTGTATGCTTTATATTTTTGCATATTAGATTGGCACATATATATATATATATATATGAGGATTTGGCATGTGGAAAGTATAAAGGATAATAAAAAGTTGATAATTCTGAACTCATAACAACTTGGTATTCCTGAAAAGTTTCTGATAAGCTTGATGTGTATGTTTTGTTTGTAGTAGGAGTGTTGTTACTTACTGAGTTTTATAACTCACACCAAACCAGTTTACTAGTTTTGCAGGTTGGCTACTAGATGGGTCACTACTTCAACTTTGGAAGCTATGCTCGAGACGCGGATCACCCAAGTTACAGTCACCCTCGCAGATGTCCTGGGAAAAGTCTTATAGGTTTAAGATTTATGGTTATTATATTATTGGTCGTGCTGAGCATGTTATTTTGTATTATTAAGTAAAAATTTTGATTGCATATGATATTGTGGGCATTGAACCCTTAAGTGTTGATTGATGTTGTGGGCACGGAGCCTTTAAGTGTTGATTTTGATTTTGATGTGTTTTATATAGACCTTAGGTCCTTTTATATATTTGATGTCTTTTTCAATTTTCATTTTGATGCTAGACTGTGATCCAGGTTGTGCAGTTTTTGGATACATCATGTCCATTTTTCTGTAAATTTGGAGGCTTATAGAGATGGATTAATCCTATCTCGTGCCGGTAGCATCCTATTTCTGGCGGGGTGTTACAATATGCTTCCCTGCGGTATATAGGATGGAAACCAGACATAAATTTCATAGCTGATTTCGAATGGACAATAATATGGTTTGTACCCGGGATACAACTTCACGTACCACTAGGAAATAATTATGCATGTATATTTAGTTATTTACTGCTTTTATCACCGTTGTGTGACTGTTTTCATTGTTTTATCACTATGTTATTATCATAATTATTGTTATACATGATCCTTGTAACAACCCAGGATATTTTAGCAAGATCGCGTAAGTTTTATTTTCCGCGTGTGGGGTCGCGTCGAACACGAGGTCAATTTTAGTATATAATAGGGACTTTTTTAAGAAATTAAATAGAAGACATTAATAACTAAACTAAAAGGATTAAAATGAAAAATTGCCACACAAGAATAGAAAAACCCTAGAAACTTCTACACACTCTCTCACACGTGACACACACGTGACTCATATAAACACACTCACACACGCTTAACACACACAGACGCACAGCTCACACACGATTTACACACACAGTCACGACAGAAGCAGAACAGAGAGAGGGAGAAGAGACGAGCAGAGGAAGAAAGGGGAGAGAGAAGCGAGAGAGAGTGAGAGAAATAGAGAAGAAGAAACAGTGGCAGAACCGAAACCAGAAAAGAGGAGAGATCGAGAGCAGGGCAGAAATAGAAAGGACGAAGGCCGAAAGAAGAAGAAGAAAGCCGAGAGCAGTAGAGATCGAGAGAGAAGAAGAAGATGAGAAGAAGGTGAATTCTGCAAATGTAAGTATACTATTGCTGTAATTTTCCTTGAGGTTGAATAACTTTGTTAATTAGGTTTTTAGATTAAATTATGGATATGGGTATAAAAAAGAAATTAGTGAATTTAGTGACTTAGTTGTTTGATTGGTGATTCAATCTGTAGATTTGTGTTTTAGAGGCTTTAAAGGACAATTCCAGTTTCTTGGATTTGTTAAGCTATATGCAGTTTGAAACTTGAGGGTTCGGTAAGGGTAGTTTTGAATAGTATCATTTGGTTTGAGATTTTAGGTTTGTGTGAATAATTATTTTAAGGAGTGAAATAAGGGGAGATGGCCATTGCCGTGACCCGAAGGATGGTGAAGTCTGGAATTGTGGAGCTTGGTTCTGTCAAATTAATTCCAGAGGAACAGAATGTGGTGGAGGTGGTCAAAATTGTATCTGGGGGATTAAGTTCTGTTCAGACAAAAGTGTTTCTGAAGATTTTTGGATGTGAACTAAGTTTGGGTAGCCCAAAATCACAATCAATTTTATTAATATATTTTATATTCGTATACTAATTGATAGTCTAAAATATGGAATAGGAACAAAATTTTATAATATATATATATATATATATGTTCATATAATTCGGTAACGTAGTAGCAGTATTAGTAGTGGTGGGTAGACAGAAACTGAGGTAGTGGGTCGTAGAGATAGTAGAGATTGATAGAAGAAAAAAATTATTTCTAGCATGCAAATGTGTCTGTTGAGCAATATTAGCATGTTCCCCTTTGAGGAAAAATAATTACTAAAAGGAAGCGGCGTTATCTTGTTGCTTATGTGAGGAGTGTTGTTTTGATTATCATTTGCATAAATTGTTGCCACATAATGGATAATACAAGCTTAAGTAATTCTCAAAAGCAGGAATGTCAAGTAAAGACTGTTTTCTGAGATAAAAGCTATAAAAATTGTATTGAAAGAAGAACGATTTACAAAATGTAAACAAATTTTCTTCTACCCCAAAAAAACCCCATGAATTTACAATTAAGGGTACATCACTGTATCTCGAAATAGAAAGTTGCTACCTTGAGAGAAATAAACAGAAAAGACTAATATTTTATGTTATCGCCAGATTGGTCACTTGAAATCCTGATTAATTTTAATTTGTGTGAAAGGATTTCTCGTTGCTTGCTTTTGGATCTATAGAAGTCTGTCAGTTAGATAATTTGTAGCTTGATGCCTTGATCTTGTATTTGTTTCTTATGGACATGGATCTCTTTTATTTAAGGCAATTGAGATTTTATTAACCATGATATTTTACTGAAAGTAGTAATAATGGTGAGATGCTGATTTGATTCTTTAGGAATAGAAAGAAATTGGAAGATTTTAATATTATTACTAGGGTAAATGATTATTTTCAGTGTATTGCAATCTGGGAATGCTTTATCTCCGAATAATTTGTAAGATTCTGTTTAACTTTAATGAATGTTTGTTTGTTTATTTCGGAATTATAGCCCTAATAATGTACTTATGTTCAATATGAATAAAAGCCTATCAATTGAATGGGTGTGTATATGGCAAGACTGTAAAAAAAAAAAAAAAAAAAGAAAAAAAAGTAAGTTTAAACCTAAGGCTGCAAATACTTTAAGATAGCTAGTCATGTTATAGTCATGCATAAAATATATATATACGTAGTTATAGATCAAAGATAAGTTCATAAGAAAGTATGGTTGTGATTAGTATAAGCACAGAAAATATGTGCATGATTATGCATTATATTTATTATTTTTATAAACTGAGTTGAAATTAAGAATAATTTTGAAATCCAACAGTTTTAAGGAAAGGTTTCAAATGCTTTCGAAAGAAAATGTATTTCAGAAAATGTTTTATGTTTTCAGGGCATAAGGTAAAAACTCACTCCAGTATGTAACTATTACAGTTGGAATTGACGGATACAGAGGACATGTGCACATGTAGGGCCAGGATGGCTGCTTAGGATCGTGTACCTGATCCCTAGTATAGAGCTTGGGCGGTAGCATTGATCCGCTCCCCCAGTTCTAGTGGTGGTTACGTTGCAGTTGAGTTGTCCTGGACGTGACTACACCCAGTTGAGTTGTTGTCCTGGGTGTAGGGCTCTACGTTGCAGTTGAGCTGTTGTCCTGGACGTAGAGCACCACCAGTTTCAGAGATGCCCAGTTGAGTTATGGTCCTGGGCATAGAGTACACCCAGTTGAGCTATGGTCCTGGGTGCAGAAAGACGTCCAGTTGAGTTATGGTCCTGGACGTAGAGCAGTTTTCAGTTTTCAGATACAGATTTTAGTTTTCAGAGACACATATTTCAGATAGAGACCTCAGTTTTCAGAAACAGTTTTTCAGATGAACAGTTTTTAGAAATAGTTTTTTAGAAAGCAGTATTTCAGAAAGACAGGTATTATAAAGAGTTTCAGAAAGCAGTTTTCAGAAAATAATTTTTCAGAAAAGATTTTCAAAACGTATTTTATAAAAGCACGACGTGATAAAGTAGAGCATAATTCATAGTTATACATAAAGATCATATATTCTAGAAAATCATTTGAGATACATCTAGTTGATAGTGACGCATGATAGCATTGTTACATCTATTTGCATGCCATGTTTGTATGAGTTGTATAAGAGTAACTTCTTTTGATTGATAATGCATGGTAATATAACTACACATATATATATATATATGTATGCATGCATGATTTAAGGTTGTGTGATAAGATGTTTGATAGAAGGAATAGTTTAAAATTCCGATTTGATAATATTTCAATATGATTAAAGGAAAATAACGGATAAGAGTAATATGGTTAATTCTTGACTTAGTAATTAAGAAAATAGAGATTTACTCTTCATGTGATAAATGTTAAGATGTGGTCAGGATTTTAATATATATATATATATATATATATATATATATATACACGAACAGATAGAAAAAGATTTGGTAACTAGTAACCTGTTTATTTATTGAATAAGAACTATAGAACTAATTTAGACTTTGTAAAAATTTAAATGGCCTTATAAGTAACCAGGTTAATACGGAAACTGAATTAAGCTTTGGGTATTTGTCGCTCAAGGAATGAGCGTAGTTACTTACTGAGTCTTATGACTCACACCACAACAGTTTGTTAGTTTTGCAGGTTGGTGACCCGATCGGTCAACCACGAATTCCAGAGCTTGAAAAGCCGGATAACAGCATTGCAGTCAGCCAGTCACCAGGTCTTGGGAGTAAAAAGTCAAGTTGTATAAGTCTGATTGTAAAGTAATTAAGTTGTATAGTAAAATTGTAAAAGTTTTTGTTCATACGCATTTTCGGGCACGGAGCTGGGTTGTATTATGGTTTGAGGTAATTATTTTAGTGAAATGTTGTGTCGGGCCCTGTAGGCTGTTTGAGGTGCTAGACTTTGATCCAGGTTGCATGACTTTTAGAAGAGGTCATGTCGAGTTTTCGTCAGAGTCAGAGGCTTATGGAGTCAGGATTAGCCTGTCTCTTTCTGGTAGCATTCTGGTTTAGGCAGGATATTACAATCCTGCACTTTATGGTGACTGGTTTCAAGCATGTCATACTTCTGTTCTTTGTTGTCATGCATGGTTCTGCGTTTCTGTCTAACGTAGCATATCCAGCCAGATTTCCAGCAAGTCCAGCCGGACATTAATGTGACATAAATTTGCCCAGATGTTGATGAAAATGTCCAAACAAATATGTAAAAAAAATTCGGCCAGGCTTTTTCAAAGCAAGGCCCGAAAGATATGTATTCTAATTCGTTTATTGCACATTGTATTATTACTTCTCGATATTCTCTGCTTTTGGATATTTACATATATTAATTTATTCTTTTATTATCCATTTTGCTCTACTGTATGCCTTTGAATTGTTGTTACATGATTCTCACATTATAAGACATGTGGATCCTCTTTTGAACCTAAAAATTATACTAGCATCAGTAAGGAACCATTCTGAACCCAAACGGGTTTAAGGTCGGACCTTGCAAGGAGTGTAGTATGGCCTTAAATCATTCTCAATGTCTCATAGTGGGTGGCAATTCCTTTACTCTGGTTAATCCACTGTGAGCTATCCGTGCTCTCTACGGGCAACGGGCCCAATAGTGTGTGGTCTCTGACGTCATAGGCATAGCGGTAAACCATGTTTCGCTCCTACACCTAACACTTAAAATGTAGGCATTAGAGAGTATGTATGCTACATAACTTTGAGTTTGTTAAACAAACCTAGATGTCTCTCTTGGTCAACATCACCCATACTATGTAGAACCTAAGTTCTACATCAACAGTCCTCATATGCAATAATAATATTGTGTTTCAGCTACTAAGTTGTCCAAGTATTTAAGGATCTAATTCACAATACTATGTAGATAGTTGCAAGCATAATATTAATATCAAAACTTCTAATCTATAAAGTCATTTTACAACTTCACAAGTCAATACTTCATAAGTTGTAACTATTTCCACTTATGTAGTGGAATCAATTGTGAAACTCCCACTACATCTTTTTTGACTCTATATGATGTAGACTATCTACCGTCATAATTAGACTCATATCTAATCCCCAATGATTCCAATGGTTGCAGACTATAATCTCCATGAATAAACTCATTCTTAATATCTCAAAGATGTTATAGAACATGTTTCAAGGTCAGCTTATGGTCTATAGCATATCAGAATAGCTCGTAACAATTACGACTAAATAGAAATCTATAATCATATATAATACAATATTATTTATGCCATTATCCTATGATGCATAAAACTAATTAGATATTTTAATCAATTTCTCATTCAACTGAGGAATCGTCCTCTACGGAAGATGAATACTATATATGCAAGACACACTAACTATCAAACTGACACACAAATTGTTAAGTTGTGTCCTTTATTAGATTATATCTAATACACGACTAATTAGAGTATCTCATAAGTCTCTTAGTTTTATATCGTATTTAATAGAGACTACTCCCACTATATTCATGGAGAAAATAAGGCTTAGGTAAATTTTTAACCTAACAAACATATCATTATTATCTTAATAATGAAAATATCTTTAGGATAGATAACACTAGAGAGAAATTTGTACGCTCACACGACCATACTAACACATGTATTCTCCATATTTTGATAGAATCAGACAATCTGAGTCTACAAATAGATATTACATTCCCGGAGAGCTCATCTGAGTCTACAAATAGACTCCATAAGTTGGTATACCAAAATATGATTTTAGTACACGCAATGCTCGACAAAACTTAAATACAAAAAAAAGTCGAAATTTGAATTCATTACCGCATGACGCGTTCGACTCAGCATACAAGAAGTCTCGAGATTAGATCCAAACTATTCTGTAATGCATGATATAAGTGTCGTTCTGATCTGGGACTTGCTCGACACCTTCTCTAAAGAACGCAGGCTCGCTTTGAAAATCAGACTCGATAACTAGAGTCTTTCAAAAAAGGATATGTATACCAAAATGCTCATATCACCGAGGGAAATGATCTATTATAAGTGACAACTATTAGCTATGCTCATAAAACTATTGTATGTATTTGGGATCCAAATTATTCGGGATTGCAAGTGACAACTATTAGCTATGCTCAGACATCCTATATCGATAAGATTTTTGTGTGATTCGGGAAGAAGAATTCCAAGAAAGACAACCTGTCTTTCCAAAATAGAATTCACTGGTCGAAGAAACGGACTCCTAAGACACCTCAAGTAGTTGATGCGATAAGACATATCTCATATGTCTCTACAGTTGGAAGTCTCATGTATGCTATGTTATGCATGAGATCAGATATCTGCTATATAGTAGAGGTGGTCAGTAGATTTCAGTCTAACACAGGATTAGATCATTAGGTGGATGTGAATTATATTTTCATGTATCTGAAGAGAATGAAAAACTATATGCTTGTATATTTTTTTATAGGATATAATATTCATAGGATATACCGATTCTGATTTTTCAGACAGACATAGATTAAAGACAATCTACATCCGCATAAGTTTTTACCCTAGGTGATGGAGCCATAATGTGGAGGAGCATAAATAAATCTTGCATTACTGACTCCACTATGGAAGCTGAGTATGTAGCAGCTTGTGAAGCAGCTAAGGAAGCAGTCTGCCTCCATAAATTTTTGGGAGACATGGAAGTTGTTCTAGATATGGATAGACCACATGAAAGATCATGGATCAAGGTAGTCATACTATTATGTCCTTTGATTAACATGAGTGAGAGCGGTGTATAATTTCTGATCAATAACTTCGTACTTCGGGGCCATAGTTTGATGTGTAACTATGGACATTTTACATAGATATTAAGTCCACTCCTTCTTGTAATAAGTAGAGGAATATATTCCTTAAGGGTTGATTCGGTACTTGAAAAATTAGAGCACTCAAGTCTTTCTATTATAAATAGAAAGAAAAAATTGATAATAGTTATAATAAATCATTCATTAGAAAATTAATGGTACTTAAAGCATAAGAAATAATCAGAGAAGTCTAACAGATATTATGACCTAACTCCAATTATAAATAATCTTGGAGGGTCAACCTATATGAAATGATTATATCAATGGACGCCGACAAAGCTGATTTATATAAAAATATCTGCAGTGACGAGAGTGTAATTTTAGATTTTTAGTAGAATAACCTAAAATTAATAATTCAAAATATTTGATTAAAGAGTTTTAATCAATATTTCGGGATTATTATATCTCAAAGTTGTGGGTCCATTTGGTCCTCATGCTAGCTTGTTACACTAGAGGAATCCATATCTTCCTTAAGGGTTGATAATCTATTATACTGATATGAATTTCCTTGTTTAACATATATTAAAAGAAATTCATTTATGTCTGGATCCAGTTCTATATGATCACATCATATAATGTGCCTTCATTTACATGTTGTCGAATGAACGATCTCGGATCAAGGTCGTCATATATTTGTAGAATGGATCAAATCTATAGATAAATCATAAACAAAGTACACATCTTTGTTGCCTCCCTACGGACTATTTTAGGTTAATGATTCCATACTTATATCCTCTTGTGTATGACATGCATACACTAAGCCTGAAACTACATGAGTAATCAAAGGTATCACATATAATTTACAGTATGTGAATAATTAAAACAAATGATAATTAAATAATGCATAGTTTATTATTATAACAATATCTCATTTACATACTACATGATGCTCTATGACATATATCCAAATAATGATAAGAAACCATGTATTAAGGTCATAATGGTAAATGCACCTCTTCAAGTCAATAATGGAGGTCAAGTATAAACAATGAGTTCAAGAATAAGGAAATCAAGTATTGGAGCTCAAGAAGGTACAAGATGCAAGAATACTATATTACGGTAAATCACTTAATCTTGTAATGCTTATATAGAGTAAGATTATGCATCATAAGCACTTTAGAGCTCAAAATATTTTTTCTAGTACATAACTTGTAAAATTGTATGTTTTCATCAAGAATTAAAAGATTGATTTTGATCTTAAAATAATTATCATTTCAAGTTTTTTTAACTTTAAAAATACATTTTATATTGATGAAAAAGTCTTTGTTTAATTTTAAAATAATTGAGTTTTAATTGGTTCATCTTCAGGTTTTGAAATGTGGATTAAAAAGTAAGGTTTATAAAGTTATGGCAAGATCATATATCATATGAACTTAGACATGATGTCCTATCTAAGGCAGAATGCATCAGTAATTTTTTTAATTCGTGTAGTCTTCAGTATTGGCCATAACTTTCTATTATAATGTCCAATCGAGGTGATTCAAGTTGCGTTGAAAAGAATAATCAAATACCTACAACTTTCTAATTGAAGACTGAATCAGACTTCGTCAAGATGAAAATCGAGCTTGAATTTGAATGTTTTACATTGGTGCGCCAACAAAAGATCGAGCGTCTGATCCTTAGCACCGGACGTTCGAACCTGGCAATGTTGGTAAATATGTGTCATCAAACAGTAATATAACTTGCAATCAAACAGATCAAAATAACAAAAGTAGATCTAGATGCATGCAACCCTAAAACCAGAAAACCATTAAAACAAACCAGAAAATGAAGATCACAGAATTGTCCAAGTCGAGATGATCTCTGTCCTTAAGAACTTATTGGCTCCGTCACGGGTGCTTTACGGATTCGTTTTGCCAACGTTCTCCCAGGATTACTTGGAATCTTCTTGTTCAAGGAGCACTCCTTAACAAGTGTATGAACTAGGAATATGGTGAAACTCTCTCAAAAACAAAAGAAAACAATGTCTCTTCCTTAGCAAAAAATCGGATATATTTCTGTATTTCTATTTTGGATATCAAGCCTTCTTATATAGGCATGGAAGGGTGCCAATAGGGCACCCTTTAGGATGGGGTGCAACCCTCCAAAGGGTTGTACCCCTCACAAGCACCCAATCCAATCCAAAAGACAGAATTACCCTTAATAAAGAATTTCCTACAATCCCCCACAATTCTTCAAATATCCACGGAGACATTTGAGAGAGTTACCATGAACTAAAGCTGCATCGAAATAGGTAGCTTTCGCCTTGAACCTTTCCTAGTGAGTGACAATCGGATTTACTTGGCAAACCAGTGACCCATAGTCTTGAACTGTTCTGCCGTTGGTGTAAACCAAGACAATTGCCAACACACAGCTTTAATTCGACCATTTTCCCGTTCTACGGTTTTATTCATTTTGGCCCTGAACAACGGTCCTGGATTCATCAAGCACTTTAGGGTAACCCGCCTTTAAAGGTTCCCATGGAAGCGGCCTCACTTCTTACTTGAAATAGGTGATCTGCTATGAAGAGGTAATCTGTCTTTACCCCATTAGGACTCATCTCCTAATATAGTGATCATTAAAAGCCTTAGCTTATCCTAACCAATGACAGACAGCACTCAGCGTCATTATCGGAATGGGAAAGAGTACGAAACTCTTCAGTGCTCGTTTTGAATTGCACAAAGTTTCTGTTGTCCCTTTTGAACCTAGATCTTGGGATCTCCAGTCAACTAGGTTGGGTTTCCACAGTGACAATTCTTAGATTATAGGCTTCAAGCCCATTCCCCTCGATGACTTCTCAACTTACTCTCGAGGAAAACCTTTAGTTAGTGGATCCGCTAGGTTTTCCTTCGACTCAACATAATCGATCGATATTATGATACTTGAGAGCAGTTGACCTATGGTATTATGTCTCCGACGTATGTGTCGAGACTTACCATTCTACATTGTATTTTGGGCTCTCCCAATAGCCGATTGGCTTTCACAATGTATGCTAATCGTTGGCACCAGTTTGGCCCAACTAGGAATATCCTCCAGGAAGTTTCTAAGCCATTCTGCTTCTTCCGCTGTTTTGTCTAATGCTATGAACTCAGATTCCATAGTAGACCGGGCAACACATGTTTGCCTCGAGGATTTCCATGACACGGCTGCATTACTGTAGACAACAGAAACTGGGCGACGCTGTTCCGGGCTCGCGGCCCGGTTGGGAGTTCGAAATAAAAAGGAGTCGCCACCCGGTGTGAACCGGGAAAATTATTTAAGGCCGCACTCACCCCTCGCAAGGGAAGACCTCAAACCGTTGGGTTCGGAATGGTCCCTTACTTATGTCGTTTGTAATGAATGGATTTGTGCAATATTAACCAAGTCTACACAACATGCTTAAGAACAACCTATTAACCATGCATAAAACATCATCATGCTAAACAACCTAATCATGCATAAGAAAATAAATATCATACTAAACGACTACATCATGCTTAGAAACAACCAACTAATCATGCATTAAACATCATACTAAACAATCTAATCATGCATAGGAAAATAAATATCATACTAAACAATTAAATCATGCTCCAACACAACCAACTAGTCATGCATAAAACTATAACATATTAAACATCCTAATCATGCATAAAAAATAAATATCATATATACTAAACGACTACATCATGCTTAGAAACAACCAACTAATCATGCATTAAACATCATACTAAACGACTACATCATGCTTAGAAACAACCAACTAATCATGCATTAAACCTCATACTAAACAACCTAATCATGTATAGGAAAATAAATATCATACTAAACAATTAAATCATGCTCAAGCAAAACCAACTAGTCATGCATAAAACTATAACATATTAATCATCCTAATCATGCATAAAGCAATAATAAACTTAAACGACTACATCATGCTTAGAAAATAAATAACGGAAATAAGATAAAAGGGTGCCCTCAGGTCTTACCTTTTAAGTCGCTTTCCGGGAGTGCGTTCCACGGTGCCGGAAGGGATATCATTTTGCTATTTTCGATGGTCCGCTGTTTTCACTGTTTTTACTGTTTTCGCCGGTTCGCTGTTTCCGCTGTTTTTGCTGGTCCGTTGTTTTCACTGTTTTGTCCGTTTTTACTCGCGATTTCCGCTTGCCATTTTTTCTGTTTTCTCACTGTTTTAACTCGCCGTTTTCACTGTTTCACATGCTGTTTCGGGACGATTTTTGGGATGATTTGAGGTGTGTTTTGGGCTATATTGCATGGGACTTAGCTAGGGTTGTGATGAATGGACTGTGGGTGCGGGGGTTGTGACAAGTGAACTAACAATTTGGTGCGTGGCAGTTTTGTGCATGAGGCAGCTGCTATGTGAGCTGGACAGAATGTGAGAGGGGGGTTTTGGCTTGATTGAGGGCTGGTCAGGGCAGTACTTTGTGGCGTTAATTGGGCAGGTGAGTTGGCATGGTTTTGTTGCTTTGTGGAGTGTATTTGTTTGTGGGGTTCACGTGTCCTAGGGTTGCTTGGTGTCTTTGGGTTGATGAAGATGAGGGCTGTGATGATACGGCTGATGGGCGTGTATGATGGTTTCCAGGGAGTTTAGGGTGTGAGAGCTAAGTGGCTTCCAGGGGAAATTATGGCGTGGGTTAGGGTTTAATGGTTTCTGGTTTGGGGGCTATAATGTATGGGTAGTTATGGGTATTGTATGGAGGGTGGTTAGCATGAATAGAGTATGGGTGTTGCAGGGGAATAATGGTTGATTGTGGATGGGTGAGAGATGGGTTGTGATGGGCGTGAGGCATGGGTGAGGTTAGGTTTTTGTGATTTGTGATTTGTTTATTATTTTGTGTTAGTGGGTTTTGTTGATGTTGTTTTGTTTTATTGTTTATTTTGTTTAAGTTTGTGTGTGTGTATGTACACCGTGAAGGGTGGGTGGGTTTATTTTATTTGGTGTTGTTGATTGATTATTTGTGTTTGGTTAGTATTTTTTATTTATTTGTGTTGTGTATTTTATTTTTCGTGTTTTAATTATTTGTTAAAATTGTTATTTAATTGGTTTGTATTTTTTAATGGTTTGATTTAATTTGAATTTATTCAATTGGTTGGTGATTTTTATTTTTGCATGGAAGTTGAAAGGACACAGGGGTAGGTTTAATGTTCGGGGCGAGAATAAATTTCGAAATAGAGGCTCCATGAGCAAACCCGAGGTTAAGCGAGTGAACAAAAATCCAACAAAACATCAATTCTTGACTTTTCCCTTCCGTCGTCCGTTTCCCGCGACGCCCGCGACTTAAAAGTGGTGCCTCCGTATGAGGCTCATCATTGGGCTGATATGTAAAAATGCAATGTCTACAGTCGCCCCCACTTTGATGGGACTTGTGCAGTGTGTGACAATGACAATTCTATCAAAGTACGTGCAATGTATTTTTACTTACCTGGCTCGTCAGCTGCCACCTGACTCACCTGTTGCTTCGAACTGAATTGATTTGGTGGTGAGGTACTGCGACCTCTGGGTCTTGTTCCCGAAGTGAGCTGAGGGTCTTGTTCCCTGAATTTGAGTTGTGGGTCTTGTTCCCGATCTGAATTTTGTTGAGGGTCTTGTTCCCTGAACTGAGTTGTGGGTCTTGTTCCCGATCTGAATTGTGTTGAGGGTCTTGTTCCCTGAACTGAGTTGTGGGTCTTGTTCCCGATCTGATTTGTGTTGAGGGTCTTGTTCCCTGAACTGAGTTGTGGGTCTTGTTCCCGATCTGAGCTGAGGGTCTTGTTCCCTGAATTGTGTTGAGTTGTGTTGGGGTCTTGTTCCCGTGGGTCTTGTTCCCATTTTGAGCTGAGGGTCTTGTCCCTGTATTGAGTTGTGGGTCTTGTTCCCGTGGGTCTTGTTCCCATTTTGAGCTGAGGGTCTTGTTCCCTGAATTGAGTTGTGGGTCTTGTTCCCGATCTGAATTGTGTTGAGGGTCTTGTTCCCTAAACTGAGTTGTGGGTCTTGTTCCCGTGCTGAATTGTGGGTCTTGTTCCCGTGGGTCTTGTTCCCATTTTGAGCTGAGGGTCTTGTTCCCTGAATTGAGTTGTGGGTCTTGTTCCCGATCTGAATTGTGGGTCTTGTTCCCTGAATTGTGGGTCTTGTTCCTGATTTGATACTGATATGGGCCTCGCCCTAACTAATACTCATATGGCCTCGCCCCAACTGATACTGATATGGGCCTCGCCCCAACTGATACTGATATGGGCCTCGCCCCCAGACTGATACTGATGTGGGCCTCAACCCGCAGAACTGATGTGGGCCTCGCCCCCGGCTGATACTGATATGGGCCTCGCCCCAAACTGATGCTAATATGGGCCTCGCCCCCAGATTGATGCTGATGTAGGCCTCGCCCCCAAGCTGATATGATATTCTACCTCACACATTACACCACCTCTCACGAGATAATCTTTGATAGATAGACATATTTTTGTCATCAACGAATGCTTTCGCGTCGAAACCGAAGAACCTTCAAAGTACTCAACATACTCAAGTCCAATCATCTGAATAGGTGATCTGAGCTAGACTCCATGTGTGTGTGCTAATGCTTTCGCAGCTTATTCCTTAAGTAAGCCAACTTGGTTTTTCGTTTCAGAGAATCGAAACCAATGGGTCTAACCAACCTGGATGTCTTGATCACATTCTGTGATTACTTCAGCATACTCAACATGATATGATTTTCATCTTTTTTTCTTTTGTCTCTTTCTTTCATTTTCTTTTCTCTTTTTTTCTTCTTTTTTTTTTCTTTTTTTTTCTTTTCTGACACACCTACCTTTAAGGTAGTATTTCTCCTCATGGTGGTCCTAATACTCGCCCATGGGTAGCTTCACGCTTATCGGTTATAGGCGGTCTATTTTTTCTTTCATATTTTCTTTTCAGAGACTTTTTCTTTATTCCAACCATATCATATATCATAGCATCAGTAAACCAGGGTGGACACCCAATCAAACGGTCATTCACCGATCCATCATCTCTTCAACTAGTCACCTCGCTAACACTCAGGCTTCTACTGCTAGGATCCCATAATCAAGTGCTAACGAGTCTAGCTGAGATCAATCCATTCAGAATACCGGACGAGAGCACGGCTCGCACTTATCGTTTCTAGGGTTTCTCCCTACAGCAAACAATGTCATCACCGGACATATGTCTAATTACCAAAGACTTCTCTCTCTCATTTTTTTTCTCTTTTTTTTTTTTCATTTTTTTTTCTTTCATTTTTTTTCAACTAGAACACAAACTTTCAAGCACTTCTCACGTCTGTAGTACCTGGTTAGCAGGGAACATCATCGATTCAGATCAATGTCCAATCTACGCTTCTTGCCACGATCACTATCAGTCTAGTCCAATTTGGAGAGGATGGGGTCGAGCTTTGGTTCAAAGGCTAGGATCTGTTCAATCAACTCTTCGGCCTTTGTCGCAGTTAAGAAAATGTCTTCCACATAACGATTATTAGTCTGCCACCACTAATGGATTAGCTCCTATCTTTGTGATTGCCAAACACCATTCCTTCAGTCTTAACATGCTCCGTCTTTGCTTTTACCTACAAAAATAACATACAAAATTAAAAATTCTACAACATGTATACACAAAACATGAAAACAGAAATCGCAACAAAGTACATGGGTTGCCTCCCTGTTAGCACTAAATTCATCGTCTTCAGCCAGACATGACCGAAATCCATCTGTCAAGGTGGTTCAATGTCGTCCTCGGTGCTTGTGCCACCTTTTGATCTTTGCCGTTTTCCCTTTTTTTTTTTGAAACCTGCAAACACAAAACAATAGAATAAAGACGTGTGCATGTAACGTATACACATACATGTGTAGAGTACTCCATGTTCTTGATGGGTGAGACCATCATTGTGCTCCTCGGCATCATGTGTTTCCTCATGTCGGTTCTTCTCTTCTGTTTGAAACCTGCAAACATAGAACAAACACAAGAATTGCAAGTACGTTACGTGTATGCATGCATATGTTTCCTATCCCGTTGGGTTAGGCCTTCCGCCAATTCCCTTAGTGACTGCTCAATCTTTCTTCCTCAGGCTAAGAACTGATTCAATCTGTTTACATCGATCGACTCGGTGAACTCATTCTCTTTAAAATCTGACAGTCCCACTGCCCTGTTTCCCAATTCTGAATAGTTATTCTTCCTTCGGGAAAATCCCGTGTTCGGAGTGTCACTGAATATCATGGTATCAGGGTTGTCAAATATACTCATATTGTGCAGGTTGAACGAAAGAGACTCAGGCAAGTAAGCGAAATGAACTTCTTTATTATCATGAAAGAGGTTCGAACAAAATCAATGCATTAAAATGTAGATTTGCAATCAAATAAACCGGGGAAAACATTTTCATGTCTGCGACATTGTCTTCTTCCTCAGTCTATGGTTCTTCATTACTGCCATCTCCTATCCCCATGTAAGAAGCTGGGTGGTTGAGAGTTTGGAGGACAAAGCTTTCGGGTAGACCGGAGTGATCATGTATGTGGGTGGTGGAACGGAGTGGTAATCAGGTAGAGGGTTATGGTATGTGTTTGGCTGTTCCTTTTCTGGGTCGGGTATTTTATGAGCGTCAATGAGGTTTTGGATTTCATGTCTAAGGCGGGGGCAGTTGTCAGTGTCGTGGCCTTTCTGCTGGTGGAAGTGGCAGTATTGGTTTAGGTCAAAGTAGTGTGGAACAGGGTTGGGAATTAGTCTGGGTTCTAGAGGTTTTAGGAGTCCTTGTCCTTTTAACTTCTCAAGCACTTTAGACATAGGCCTACCAAAATTGGAGCCGCCTGTTTCTGACGGCAGCGATCTCAGCAGTAACGGGCTTGGTCTCTGAAGGCCCTCCAAAAGTTCTTTTATTCTGGCCATAGAACTTTTATTCTCATTTTCCTCTTCTTCAATGTCCATGACAGTTTCCCTCAATTGTCGAAAATCTGTGATCATTGAGGTCATCCTTCTTAACTTACCATAAATAGAGGGCTTAGTGCCCTTGATAATCATTTGATCTGGTCCTTCTCTGATGGCCGAGTTTGCATTTTTAGAAGTTGGCTTCTCCAGCGATCCACATAGTCTTGAAGCTCTCATCCGGCTTCTGCTTGATGTTCTCCAAATCACGGAGTGACAAATCAATCTCCAAGTCTGTAACATACTGTTTCAGAAAAGCATCAGCTAGTTCCCTCCAATCTTCCTTAACCTTCTTTTCGAGGCTATGGTACTAGACTACCGGCGCCCCTTCAAGTGACATTCTGAACATTTTCAGCACATGTCGTTTCGACAAACCCACTGAACTCATAACTGAGACGTACTAGCGGAGATGGACCCTCGGATCCCCATTCCCATTGAACTTGGCCATATCTGGCATTTTGAACTGTGCAGGCAACTGTTCTTCGAAGGTCATTGCTTCATAGTCAAGCAAGTCTTCATCTTTACCCTTCATCTTACGGGTAACTGACTCTACCTGGTCACGGAGTTTCTGTAATTCTGCCTGAGACCCGGCTATCTTCCCAGCGGCATAATCAGCCATATCATCATCAAAGACGGGAATATCATCATTCACCCTATTTGGAGGCTCTTCACGCCTCTCATTCTCAGAACTTCCCCCGCACGGGTACAGCTATATTAGACATTACAACAGTCAGAGATTGCAACTGTTCGGTAATCTTGGCGAAACTATTCTCTAGTTGATCCACGCGGGATATCTCATTTTCTGATCCACTCATATTTATTATTGGCCTCTTGACAAGTCTTCCTTCTTTCCTAACCCAATGGGAATCTATAATGGCTTTTAAGACACAAAAGGGTTAACATGATGCGTGTATGCATGAAATGCTTGAGATGCGTGTGATGCGGAAAATACATAAATAAGTTGCCTATCGTCATTTTAAAGTATTCAATCACATTATGCGCGGTGCAAACTTGTCCCAGTTGAAAAGGCCCAACCAGTTCATACTTTTGCGATAACATAACTAAACACTTCAAATAATAAGAGGCCTAAACACAAAATGGCCCATCGGTATTTTAGAAACTTTTGACCCAATTGTCAAAGGACACGAACTCGTTCCAGTTTAAGTGGCCCAACCAGTTCATATCTCTTGACAAAAAGTCCAACTGAATCCAAATAACGATGGTCCCAAACACAAGCATAAAAGAAATGATTTCTATTGGTCATACAATTAGGGTTCGCATGCAGGTTTAAAAGAATGTAAACAAAGGGCTCCCGCTGACGAAGGTTTGCTCACAATTAGGACTCCCCACTCAAGGGTTCGAGCGACCAAGTGAGCGCACCCTTTTATACCTTACGGTACGTGCCAACGAGTTATGGTGTGTGATGACTGTCAAATGGATTTCCCGTTGTAGATTCCCCAGAGGGAGGGTGAAGCGAGGCTCTCTTAAATACCCTAGCCCTTAGGCTCTTATCGCTTGGTGTCAGGAAAAAACAACGAGTCCTCCAAATTAGTCTATCACAACAAGCTACGGGTGAATGATTATCTAGGTGCCCTCACAGCTTTTCCTTATAGAAAGGTAGTGAGTGAAGGAAGACACCAAACCATCACCTAGCTTTAATAATGCCTTTGATTAAACTCTCTAAACCCACAGTAGACATGGTTAATTAAAAACACAAATCACAAACATTACAAGACATTATTTCGGGGCCGATTCTCTATCCCCAGTGGAGTCGCCAGACTGTAGACAACAGAAACTGGCGACGATGTTCCGGGCTCGCGGCCCGGTTGGGAGTTCGAAATAAAAAGGAGTCGCCACCCGGTGTGAACCGGGAAAATGATTTAAGGCCGCACTCACCCCTCGCAAGGGAAGACCTCAAACCGTTGGGTTCGGAATGGTCCCTTACTTATGTCGTTTGTAATGAATGGATTTGTGCAATATTAACCAAGTCTACACAACATGCTTAAGAACAACCTATTAACCATGCATAAAACATCATCATGCTAAACAACCTAATCATGCATAAGAAAATAAATATCATACTAAACGACTACATCATGCGTAGAAGAAACAACCAACTAATCATGCATTAAACATCATACTAAACAATCTAATCATGCATAGGAAAATAAATATCATACTAAACAATTAAATCATGCTCCAGCACAACCAACTAGTCATGCATAAAACTATAACATATTAAACATCCTAATCATGCAAAAAAATAAATATCATATATACTAAACGACTACATCATGCTTAGAAACAACCAATTAATCATGCATTAAACATCATACTAAACGACTACATCATGCTTAGAAACAACCAACTAATCATGCATTAAACCTCATACTAAACAACCTAATCATGTATAGGAAAATAAAATCAACTACAAAAATTAAATCATGCTCAAGCAAAACCAACTAGTCATGCATAAAACTATAACATATTAATCATCCTAATCATGCATAAAGCAATAATAAACTTAAACGACTACATCATGCTTAGAAAATAAATAACGGAAATAAGATAAAAGGGTGCCCTCAGGTCTTACCTTTTAAGTCGCTTTCCGGGAGTGCGTTCCACGGTGCCGGAAGGGATATCATTTTGCTATTTTCGATGGTCCGCTGTTTTCACTGTTTTTACTGTTTTCGCCGGTTCGCTGTTTCCGCTATTTTCGCTGGTCCGTTGTTTTCACTGTTTTGTCCGTTTTTACTCGCGATTTCCGCTCGCCATTTTTTCTGTTTTCTCACTGTTTTAACTCGCCGTTTTCATGTTTACATGCTGTTTCGGGACGATTTTTGGGATGATTTGAGGTGTGGGTTTTGGGGCTATATGCATGGGACTTAGCTAGGGTTGTGATGAATGGACTTGTGGGTGCGTGGGGTTGTGACAAGTGAACTAACAGTTTGGTGCGTGGCAGTTTTGTGCATGAGGCAGCTGCTATGTGAGCTGGACAGAATGTGAGAGGGGGGGGTTTTGGCTTTGATTGAGGGCTGGTCAGGGCAGTAGTTTTGTGGCGTTAATTGGGCAGGTGAGTTGGCATGGTTTTGTTGCTTTGTGGAGTGTATTTGTTTGTGGGTGTTCACGTGTCCTATGGTTGCTTGGTGTGTCTTTGGGTTGATGACGATTGAGGGCTGTGATGATACGGCTGATGGCGTGTGTATGGACTGGTTCCAGGGAGTTTAGGCGTGAGAGCTAAGTGGCTTCCAGGGGAAATTATGGCGTGGTTAGGGTTAATGGTTCTGGTTTGGGGGCTATAATGTATGGGTAGTTATGGGTATTGTATGGAGGGTGGTTAGCATGATAGGGTATGGGTGTGTGCAGGGGAATATGGTTGATTGTGGTGGATGGGTGAGAGATGGGTTGTGATGGGCGTGAGGCATGGGTTGAGGTTAGGTTTTTGTGATTTGTGATTTGTTTATTATTTTGTGTTAGTGGGTTTTGTTGATGTTGTTTTGTTTTATTGTTTATTTGGTTTAAGTTTGTGTGTGTGTATGTTACACGTGAAGGGTGGGTTTATTTTATTTGGTGTTTGTTGATTGATTATTTGTGTTTGGTTAGTATTTTTTATTTATTTGTGTTGTGTATTTTATTTTTCGTGTTTTAATTATTTGTTAAAATTGTTATTTAATTGGTTTGTATTTTTTAATGGTTTGATTTAATTTGAATTTATTCAATTGGTTGGTGATTTTTATTTTTGCATGGAAGTTGAAAGGACACAGGGGTAGGTTTAATGTTCGGGGCGAGAATATAATTTCGAAATAGAGGCTCCATGAGCAAACCCGAGGTTAAGCGAGCGAACAAAAATCCAACAAAACATCAATTCTGACTTTTCCCTTCCGTCGTCCGTTTCCCGCGACTCCCGCGACTAAAAGGTGGTGCCTCCGTATGAGGCTCATCATTGGGCTGATATGTAAAAATGCAATGTCTACAATTACTAAGTGTGAAAACAAATCCAACGTAGATTTGGAATCCACTGTATCAGATATCCAGTCAGCATCGCGTTTCCCTCTAGAACAGCAGGATATCTCTCGTAATGTAGCCCATATTTTGAAGTTTCTTATACCTCAAAACACTTACTATGACTTTCCAGTGGTTATGTCCTGGATTTCTAGTATATCTGCTAAGCCTATTCACAGCTTAGCGATATCAGTTCGTGTGCAATTCGTGAGATACATCATACTTCCGATGATCTTTGAATACTTTAATTGCGATATGCTTAAGCCATTATTCTTTGATAGAGGAAGAGTTAGGTTAGCTACTCCCAAATCTTTCATATCAAATTTGCTGGTTAACACTTTCTTGGTAAATGAATCAACTCATGATTATTACCAATTATCAGCATATCGTCTACATAGAGACATACAATGACATATCCTTTTTGAGTTGATTTAGTGTACACACACTTATCACACTCATTGGTTTTGAACTCACTTGACAACATTTCTTTGTCAAATTTCTCATGCCATTGTTTCGGTGCTTGTTTTAATCCATACAAGGATTTTACAAGTTTTCACACCTTCTGTTCTTGTCCAGGAACACAAAACCCTTCTGGTTGTTCCATGTAAATCTCTTCATCCAATTCACCATTCAAGAATGCCGTCTTTACATCCATTTGATGTATTCCAAGACCAAATATAGCTGCTATAGCTATAAGCATTCTACTAATGTGATACGAATCACTGGTGGATAGGTGTCAAATTAAACAAGGCCTTCTTTCTGTCTATAATCTTTTATGACAAACCTCGCCTTGTACTTATCTATTGATCCATCCATTTTCATCTTTCCAATTGTAGCCCAGTGGCTTACAACCTGGAGGAAGATCAACCAACTCCCAAGTATGGTTCTGTAGGATTGAATCAATCTCACTGATAATCGCCTCTTTCCACAGAGGTGCCTCCAAAGAAGACATTGCTTCTTTATAGCTTCGAGGCTCATTTTCTAACAAATATGTCAGAAAATTGGATCTGACTCTTGGTCAACATGATTACTGCCCTTGACAGTATCAACAGCTCTTTTTGAGAGACTCTCTTCTTTGTCTTTCCTTACAAGGAAATGTCTCTTCAAAAATATTGCATTCCTTGACTCAATCATCACATTCAGATTGATGTCAGGAATCTCATACTTGTGTACCAAGAATCGATACGCACTACTGTTGCAAGCATATCCGAAGAATATACAGTCAACAATTTTGGGTCCTATTCCACCTTCTTAGGTTTAGGAGCCATCACCTTGGCAATTGGCAAGACACCCCCACATTTTCAGATATTTGTAGGAAGGTACATAACCTTTCCACAACTCATATGATGTCTTGTCCAATATTCTGTGAGGAAGCTTGTTCAGTACGTAGTTCGCGGAAAGCAGGGCTTTCCCCCACAAGTTCTGAGGTCAACCAGACCTCAGAACTAGTCAACATGACATTCATCATTTCCTTCAATGTTCGGTCTTTGCATTCAGCAATCCCATTTTGTTGAGGAGAATACAGAGCAATGGTTTCGTGAATAATTCCGTGCACAGAACAATATTCACCAAATGATGAAACGTATTCACCACTTATATCACTCCTGATTCTTTTGATTTCCTTGCCAAGTTGATTTGCAACTTCGTTCTCAGTGTATAGAGCTCTCAATAGCTTCAGCTATGCTCCTCAGCAAATACACTTAACTGAATCTTGTGCTTTCATCGATAAAAGTGACAAAGTACTTTTTACCGCCTCTTGTTTGCACAAAATTCATGTCACATACGTCAATGTGTACAAGTTCCAAGGGTTCAGAACTTCGTTCTATGATGTTCTATGTATTTTTGCTTCAACACATGCCTCACACTCATGTTGGCTATCAATGCAAATTTAGGTATAAGGTCCATGTTAATTAATGTATCATAATTAACATGTCCTAACCTCCCATGCCATACATTTTGTGACTCAATAATATAAGCAGAAGTTTCAGCTTTATTAATAGCACAATTGACAGTCATTGAAAAGACCCTCAGCGAGGTATCATTTTCCTACATAAACATCATTTCTGGTCAATACAATCTTGTCAGAAACAAATACAAACCCGAGACCGAGTTCTTCCGAATATCTGGAACATGTAAACATTATTATATGTAAGCTCCGTTCCGGATATCATTTTCAGAACTACTGTGCCTTGTCCAACCACTCTAGAGGTAGACGAGTTTCCCATTGTCAGATGATCGCCGACATCGACCTTTCTGATACGAGGAAAACATCTTGCTATCAGCACAGATATGACGAGTAGCCCTAGTGTCTACCCATCATTCTCTCGGATTCCCAACCAAGTTGGCTACAGTTACCACTGCTTAGA
>SKCR01038363.1:0-114624 GCA_019454045.1 Zanthoxylum bungeanum
ACTTAATTACTTATTAAGAATGGGCTCAACTTCCCATCAAGCTAGATTCCAGCTTCAAAAGGCAAGCTCAACTGCTCAAGCTAAGCTTGAAAGAAAATTTATGCCTAGCTCTTAGATTGCCTAAGCACTCACCTTAGCAGTCATCAAAATATTATCAACAATACTACATCAAGACAGCATACAGCCATACATGCAAGCACCAGATTCATACACCTATAGAATTGAGTCCCACATGATGCAGAGATATATATAGTAGATTTAATAGATTATCCTGAAGAAGCACAAATGACAGAACAGTTGATACCTTCTTGAAGATAGAATACTCCGGCCATGCTCAGTTAGCGGCAACAGCTGAAGAGAATGCATGCCTGAAGGTGAACCTTCACCAACTATCAACACTTGATATTGTTTCCTCTTGATTTCAGAAGCAAGAATATCTGGCAGGTATTAAAAATTGTCTCTAAGTTGATAACACTACGATAGAGTGTCAAAGCACAGCAGTGAAAGTGATACCTTGCGAAGCAACATCGTAAACAAAACAATTTGTTGAGGGAAAAACAAATTTAGTTACTTTGATTAATAAGTTAGTAATTTCTTACACTTCAATTTCGAAATGTACAACAAACCTTACGAAACCAAAATGTTACAAAGTGTTAACCATGCTCCATAACATGTAGAAGTAGGTAACAGTACACAACTATAGAAGATTCATACAGGCAAATACGCCTCAAAAAAAAATGATTCGTTATAAAAATAACTATGGTCCAAGATCATGCATAACACACCTGCAAGATCAAGTAACCCAGGTGACCAAGCGATAGTAAAAAAAAAAATTCAGTAGAAGATATTATTGATGAAAGGAACATGCATATTTGCAAGTTGGCGTATTTAAAATATTCAATATCCAAATTATTAAAACTTAATAAATTGTGATTCTGCAAAAGTAAGTAAAATTCGAATTCAGAATTCTATATCACCAAATGCAGCAGCAGAAGTATTCCCCTAATTTATCTTTTAACTCAAAACGAGGTCGTTTGAAATTCAATCTTCAATCCATCTAACGAAATTAAGGCCTCAGAATTCACAACGAAGTTCATTACTCATCTTTAATAAACTTCTCACTCAAACAACAACAACAACTATACAAAAAAATAAATAAATAAAAAAATAAAAAAAAACAATAGAGATTCGCAGCAGCTGACATAAAGATATTAATTAACACAAATTCTTAAGAGCAATTTCCAGCGAGTTCGTTCGTTATTTTCCGTACCGTAAGGTGATCGAAGTAGGCGAAACGACGCCGCATCGGAAAGCAAAAGTAGAGGCAAAAGAAGAACCCTAGGGAACCGGAGATTGAGGAACTGAACAGAATTTCCAAAATGGAGGAGAGAGAAAGAGAGTGCGTATGAATGTCTTGTTCTGAAGCCGTGATGATATTGTTATTATGAGACGATGCTGTGAAATAGTGAATAAGTAGCTGCATTTATTTATTATTACGGGAAATTTTATTATTTATTAAATGATTTTAAGGAATTTCGTAAAATTAGCCAAAAAAAAAATTTAAAAATTTGTCATTTGTCAAAATGAGTCACAATATTTAAATTTTGCCAAAATGATCATTTTTTCCCGAGGAACGTCGGAGATTCGAAGTTATTTAGGATATCCGAAGTTATAAAAAAAAATTCGGGGTAGATTTCAGAGAATTTGGATTCTCCGAAGTAAACTTCGAAGAATATGCAGTTTGGGTCCTATGATGGTTGGCGGTACAAAGTATGGTTGGATCATTTTATGGTGGTTGTTACACGCTTTGAGGCGAATACATATCAAACTAGGCATTCGGCCTATAAAGGATATCATTTAGTTGATAATTGTGCCGCGTATCAGTCACCATGATTGGATCAACATTTTAGACATTGTTTTGCTATGCTGCACACTACATGTCATATTTATATTATACATATTAATTTACTTTTACATTTTGTATTATAAACAAATCCTAAAAATATATTTTTCAATTGATCATTGTGCCGCTTACATATGATATCATCTTCTATAGGCATTCGACCTATAGATATCATTCAATTGATCATCATGTCGTGTATCAATCACTATGATGAGGTCAATATTTTAGACATCATTTTGTTAAAATGCATATTACAAGTCATATTTTATATTGTACATATTAATTTATTTTTATATTTTATATTATAAACAAATCCTAAAAATATATTTTTCAATTGATCATTGTGCCGCTTACAGATGATATCATCTTCTATAGGCATTCGACATATAGAAGATATCATTCAATTGATCATCGTATTGCGTATCAATCACTATGATGAGGTCAATATTTTAGACATTATTTTGTTAAAATGCATATTACAAGTCATATTTTATATTGTACATATTATTTATTTTTATATTTTATATTATAGACGAATCCTAAAAATATATTTTTCCTTGCAGGGCCTTAGGGTGGACATATGAGCTATTATTATAAGGCATTGGTTTCAAGTTAATGCCCATAGTACGACGGATATCTCCCATGGTATGGTCATCACATGACTCATGCAGTATTTTCAGCTAAATTTGGATGACGAGGTGGTCTCCTTTGAGCATCCGACTATCATTAATCAGGATTCATGCGACGAATGAGCCTCTATTGTACATAATGAGACGATGTTTTCATGACAAGAATTGATAGTGATTCGATTATTTAAATTCTTTTGTTTATTTGTTCAGTAAGTCGATGTGCTATGCAGAACCAGTCGTTCCAGGTTGATCATATTGCTGATGATCCACCAGAAGACTAAGATGTTTTCATGTCAAATTTTTTTTTTTTGACTAGTTTTGCGAAATTCCCATGATTTTATTATTTTGGTTTTTTTTTTGTTCTGACTTTTTGTATGGTTAACCAATCCAATAAATAAAGTATACATTTATGGACCGGAATCCTCTCTTAATTTAAATTAATAATGTATCTATAAATATTATTAATAATATCCACGTGGAGCATGATGTTTAAAAGTTAAGCAAAATAAATGTGAGTAGAGAATCAGATTTCTAGTTAAGCAAAATAAAGGCATATAATTATAGCCAAAAATTTTTTTATATATATAATATATATATACATGGATTTTTATTTTTTTAAAAATGCAAAATAAAATTGGTCCATATCTTCTCCTAGCCACATGAGAAAAAGCCACTACGACTCATATGGCATCGAAATTATTTGGTGTGTATATGAAAAATGTCTCGGGTTCTTATTAGTCTAAGATGATGGTCCAGGACCACATGCTGCTGTGGTTTATATTATGAAGTCAAGACGGCGAGTCCATATTTACAAGCAGGCTTACAAAATTATAAATACATGTGCTCGTTTGATTTGATTTGAACTGAATCAAATTTAAAATTTCTGAGTTTATTTTGATTTTAGTTTTAAAAATTAAATGGTTTTAAAAAAGAACTACAGAGTGAGGGTTCGGTTGAAATCCAACCCGAACTGATCCATTAAACCATAAACCGAATGGTTTGCTTGATTAGAAAAAAATAATGGAAGTAATCAATTTATTAAGATTTTATTATATTTAAAGCTATAAATTATTCTAATTTTTATTTGGATTTGTTGAAAACCCCCGCCGCCAAACCACCCATTATGGATTTAAGCGGAACATATAAAATCACCAGTTGTCTCAGGCTCTTATAAGAAACGCACTCAATAGATTCAAACATATGACCTCAAAATGAGATCATGAACCCTACACCATCAAATCACTCTTCTTAAACACTAAATTATTTCAACCGTTTCACCTAACAATGTTACTACTATAAACATGCATAAACATAACAACCACCGGCTAAATTATTATTCTATTCCTAAAATAAATAATAAAGAAAATATGACGTCATAGGTGCAATATAGAGTAATTTATGATAAGATTCCATAATCAAGATAATTGAATGGAGAAAATCAAGGAATATCTTTTTTGAATCCTTTGTAATTATATCTTTTATCTAGTAGTTAATCTCTTTCCTATTTCAAATTCCAATCATTGTGTATTTATAGTACTAAATGTCATTGTAAATAATAAGATATAATATATTCTTCTTCAACTTGTCCTCTTCAAATTCTACATGGTATCAGCGCCCAGATCCCTTCTCTAATTTTTTTTTCCACAAACCTCCGTTCCAATGGCCTCCGACGGTACCCAAAATGTCATCCCCAACATCCAAGAACCTACAAAACCTTGATCATAGTTGCCATCCACAACTCAATCAAACTCACATCAACAAATTATCTCTCCTGGAAAACCCAAATTGAAGTCATTCTCATCGGCTACGATTTACAAAAACACATTGATGAAAATCATCAAACCCCACAACGTACCGTCACCACCAATAATGTCACTTCTCCAAATCCCGAATATCATACCTGGCTACGCCAAGACAAACTGATCTTTGCAGCTCTGGTCGGCACCCTATCACCATCGCTAGTCCCTCTTATCACCCAATCCACCACCACCTATGAAGCCTGGCAAACACTTGCCAACACCTATGCCCGTCCATCTCGGGGTCACATCAAACAACTCAAAGATCATCTTAAACACATCACCAAATGCCCTAAATCCATTACCGAATACATGCAATTCATCAAAACCACAGCCGATCAACTTGCCGCCCTTGGTAAACCTCTTGACCATGAAGATCTAATTGAAAAAGTACTTGACGGCCTTGACGATAACTATCAGTCCATCATCGACTCTGTCAATGGCCGTGATTCCACTATTCTCTTTGATGAACTCCATGAAAAACTCATCAACAAGGAGTTATCTCTCCGCAACAGGACCAGCACCCCTTCCCACCCGGCAACCGCACATCCCACCAATGTTCGGACATACAGCCGACCACATCCAAGTAACACTGCCCAGAGCGGTCGGTTTACACCAACCACCAACCACCCACTTCCCAGAAACACTTCCACAAACACTAGAACCGACCGACATCCTCCTCGTCCTTTTCTTGGTCGTTGCCAATGGTGCAGCAATCAAGGCCATGTGGTCTCTCAATGCCCTCTCTTCCGCCAACACTTCCCCGGAGCACAACCACCAACCAGGTCGACCAATTCCTCCAACCCTCGCCCGCCCAGTCCCTGGCAATATCAAGCAAATGCTACCACCACCTCTTCATCCAACCCAAACTGGCTTCTCGACAGTGGAGCCTCACATCATGTCACTATTGATCTGAACAACCTTACTCTCCACTATCCTTATGACGGCACAGATGAAATAATGATCGGTGACGGCACTGCCCTGCCCATTTCCCACCATGGTTCTACCTCTCTTAATACTTTAACTAACTCTTTCACATTATCCAATGTTTTATATGTACCTAATATGAAACGTAATCTCATCTCCATTTCTCAATTTTGCAAGTCCAATAACACTTCAATTGAGTTTTTACCCTCTTGTTTTCATGTGAAGGATCTCCGCACGGGGGCAGTTCTGTTGCAGGGTCGAACTAAGGATGGTGTCTACGAGTGGCCGACCACCCCCACTCGGTCCCTTCTAATCGCCTTTCCAAGTGTCAGCACAACTGTACCTGAGTGGCATCATCGGCTCGGGCATCCCTCGTCGTCCATCTTCAAACGCATCATATCTTCATTTAATTCCTCTGTCTCTAATTCCTGTTATTCAAATAATCATTGTAATGCATGCCAATGCAATAAAAGTCACAAATTACCGTTCTCTACCTCCACTCTTACTACCTCTGCGCCTCTTGAAGTTATATATACAGATTTATGGACCTCCCCGGTCTACTCCTTCGACAACTTCAAATACTACATAATCTTCATCGACCATTTCACCAAATACATATGGCTCTATCCCCTAAAACGAAAATCCGACACCCGTGATGTCTTTGTGCGCTTCAAGGCACTGGTCGAAAAATTCTTCAATCGCCCCATCATATCACTCTACTCTGACAATGGGGGGGAATACCAAGCCCTCTCTTCCTTCCTAACAATCCATGGGGTCTCCCATCTCACATCTCCTCCTCACACTCCTGAACACAATGGGTACTCTGAACGTCGTTATCGACATATCGTCGAAACAGGTCTTTCTCTTCTTACTCACTCCTCCATGCCTCTCTCATATTGGTCATTTGCGTTCTCCACTGCAATATATCTTATAAATCGCATGCCCACACTGACATTACACCATCACTCCCCCTATCAAAAACTCTTCGGTCATATGCCGAACTACTCGAAACTTCGCAGCTTTGGCTGTCTCTGTTACCCTTGGCTCCGTCCATACACAACTCACAAACTTGAGTCTCGGTCCTCTCCTTGTGTCTTCGTAGGATATTCTCTCACTCAGAGGGCTTATCTATGTCTCGAGCCTTCCACAAATCGTCTTTACACCTCCCGACATGTCCGCTTCGTTGAGTCAATTTTTCCCTTTGCCACATCTCCTATGTCTCCTTCCCTGGCCACTCCTTACACCATCTCTGAATGGTGCTCCATGACCTTACCGGTCCTAAACCCACCATTGCAGAATGTCGACTCTACACCCCGACAGAATTCCACACCCATCAATGTCCCGAGCCAACCTCACCCTCCATCTCACATAATCCCACAGGTCAACCATCACAAGCATCACCAGACCACACAAAAACCAACCGAACACATGACCCCACAACTACAGCATCCCAGACCGACCACACAAAACAAAACCGACCTCTTGCACTCTCAACTCCACATCCCATACCCGACCAAACCGAACCCGACCACCCGAATGAACCCTCCGACTTACCCCGTGTCATTGTCACACATTCCAAGCACAACCTACACAAACCAATTCAAAAACTTAACCTTCACGCCCAGCTTCTGCAACCTACACTCGAACCGACCACCATTACCCAAGCCCTCAAAGACCCTAAGTGGCGACAAGCTTTGTCGGAAGAATATAATGCACTACTTCGCAATGGGACATGGGAACTGGTGCCACCCTGTCCCGACCAGAACCTGGTCGGCTGTAAGTGGATTTTTCGCACCAAATTTCATGCTAACGGTTCTATTGACAGGTACAAAGCTCGATTAGTTGCCAAGGGATTCCATCAACGACCTGGCGTGGATTATTATGAAACCTTTAGTCCAGTCATCAAGCCGACCACAGTTCGGATTGTTCTCAGTCTTGCGTTAGTCAATGATGGTCTCTCCGACAACTTGACATCAACAATGCCTTTCTTCAAGACACTCTCACTGAAGATGTTTATATGTCACAACCTTCGGGCTTCATTGATCGGGATCACCCCAATCACGTCTGCAAACTTCGCAAAGCCATCTACGGCCTCAAACAAGCTCCTCGAGCATGGTACCATGAACTGCGTCAATTTCTTCTACAATCCGGCTTCACCAACTCAATGGCCGACACCTCACTGTTCATCTTCACCAACGCCCAAACCACACTATATCTCTTAGTCTATGTCGACGACATCATCATAACTGGAAATGATGTTACAACTGTCCGCCGATTCATAGAACAACTCTCTCAGCGCTTCTCTCTCAAGGACCTTGGCCAACTTGCTTATTTCCTTGGGGTGGAGGTTATTAGCCACAACGATGATCTTTTCCTTAGTCAACGCAAGTACATTACCGATCTGCTCACCAGAACCCACATGATTACCGCCAAGCCAGCCTCAACTCCTCTGGCGACAAACCCGACACTCACGTTACAATCTGGATCTCCCTTACCTGATCCGACCGAGTACAGAACTATTGTCGGGAGCCTCCAGTATCTCTCCCTCACTCAACCAGACATTGCTTATACTGTAAACAAACTTTCTCAGTTTATGCATCAACCGACCGATGACCATTGGCATGCAGTTAAGCGTCTACTACGATATCTCTGTGGCACTCTGGACCATGGCATATTTCTCCGCCGGAACTCCCCTCTCGCACTCCATGCCTTTTCCGACTCTGATTGGGCTGGCAACAAGGACGACTTCACCTCCACTGGTGCTTACATAGTTTATCTAGGTCATAATCCCATTTCCTGGAGCTCCAAGAAACAACGCTCTGTTGCACGTTCATCCACTGAGGCCGAGTACCGATCAGTTGCCTCCACTGCTGCCGAACTTAGATGGATTTGTGCTCTCCTTACTGAACTTGGTGTCATTCTCTCTCTCCAACCAGTAATCTACTGTGACAATGTTGGGGCAACCAATCTATGCTTCAATCCTGTTTTCCACTCACGCATGAAACACGTCGCGCTTGACTACCACTTCATCCGAGAACAAGTTCAAAATGGTCTACTCCGGGTCTCCCACATCTCTGGAGCTGATCAACTAGCGGACGCCCTCACCAAACCGCTTGCTCGGTCTCCTTTCAATTCCATCAAATCCAAGATCGGACTCTCTCCACGACCGTCCATCTTGCGGGGGCATGATAAGATTCCATAATCAAGATAATTGAAGGGAGAAAATCAAGGAATATCTTTTTTGAATCCTTTGTAATTATATCTTTTATCTAGTAGTTAATCTCTTTCCTATTTCAAATTCCAATCATTGTGTATTTATAGTACTAAATGTCATTGTAAATAATAAGAGAGAATATATTCTTCTTCAACTTGTCCTCTTCAAATTCTACAATTTATTGTTAGCATTAAATGAATATAGCTAATAGCTATAACTAGACCGAATAATTGTTGGGTTTAAAAGGGGGTATTTATCTTCAATGTTTTCCACATGTTTATTTTTTTTAAAAGAATTATTTATAAAAGAATTAATCCGACATAATTATTTGTATATGATCCAGATAAAAACCTATAATTTGACTAAGATCATGTTAAATCCTTTGGTTACTTTAATTATAATTACACTAATAGAAAAATATTCTTTTAATTTATGGAAAGAAATTATTCTATTTTATTTTATTAGTTTGGGTAAATGTTGTAAAATATTAAATATGTGGCCGCGGGTACAAGAAATGGTAACTTAAAATGCAAAGGGGATGCCACGTGGGGGAAGTGAGGGAGTGGAAATGTAAATTGCCAGCGCGCTTTATCAACACCGTGACGTTTTGATTGTGTTTGAATGGAAAACGACACCCTATTCCCCACTTTCCACAGCCTTTTTGCCTTACGTCAAATAAAGGACAACTTCTTATCCAAGGAAGGCAACACTACTCGACATTAGTGTTCTTGATAAAAACTTGAGATTAGTATTTTAAAACGAGAGGATTAAGAGTCAGAGATTCGATCGGGATTCAACCAGAAGTCAACTTGAGATTAGTATTTTAACTATATTTTTATTATTTTTACATTGGAAAAAGATTTGAATGATCTTAGGCATGAACTACATTAAGTTAACCCAAACTAGTAATAGTTTTTACTCATTTTATGTGTGCTAAAAAGTGCTTTTCATAGACATTAATTTCAGGTAAAGTTGTTTTGTTTTAAATTACTTTTTAAACACGTAAGCAAGTTACCATATAAGATAATTTTTTTGGGTATTAGGCAAGGTCTTTATTTGAGGCATTAATATATGTTTGCAAAGCAAGTCAATCTTGAGATTTCCATCTTTGTCACAAGTCATCCCTTATTATTGAGATAAAATAACACTTAAGAAAATCTTAAGCAATCTGAGAATCTAGTTTAAGAACTTCTATAAATGCGAGATCTATCATAAATTTATAAATATTTACAAAAGAGAAATGAGTCTCCATAAAAACTCGAAATCTTACCCTTTAAGATGGAGGGATGCTATTGGCAGCAATCTACATGTTAGATAAATTTCAAAAATAAAATAAAAAAAATTTCACAATTGTTTTGTATCCTTTTTTGGATATATTTCCATTACAGGACACTATTTTCATCAAAGATATTTTAGAGTTGGAAACCCCACCGCCAAACCACCCCTTCTGGGCTTAAGCAGAGCAGGTAAAACCCTCAATTGTCCCAGATTCTTACAAGAAACGCACTCCCTGAATTCGAACCCAGGACCTCAATGTGGGATCCTGAGTCCTACACTACCAAGTCACGCCTCTTGAGGACATAAAAACTTTATGCCCAATAAAGCAACAAAGGTTTATAGGACAATCCTAAGTTGATTGCAAAGGAACCATCTTAAGAAGATTAAGAAATCAAAGGAAAATCACAAATCATCTGGTTCAACATCAAAAAACCCTTTGGGTTAATATACACAAAACTCTTTAGAACGCTTAAAAAGAGCATCACATCACCCTCTACACTAAAGTTTTCCTTTGTACTCACACTTAGCTAATTTTCTACACTTGAAATTAACATGAATAAAATGGGAAAACAAAAACTCAACAAACAAAGAAAACTAATTAACAAGTTTATACTTACTAAACACAATTACCAATACCATGTTCATATTCAAACTTCTTACTCAAGAAACTAAGATACCTTGGCCGATGTTTCAAACTCAAGTGCGCAACTGATGCTGAAAATTGAAACTCATAAACCAAAGCCAGTTCATATTTAGAAGAGGATTCCCTCTTCCAGACCTATTCACGGCTCATCTTCGGCTTGCTTTATGTCTGTTACCAATACCATGTACGCATTACAGAACATCCACCAGATATAAAGTTGGCAGTAGCCAGCGTCAAGCTGAACAAGAAAAGACAAATGGTTATCATGAATAAATATATATGACGAATACAAAAAGGAACAAAACAGGGAAGAAACAAAATTCAGAAAAAGGTATACTATAGTACATTGAGTTGTATCAATATGAAGGATGCTCTTAAGATGAAATAAATGATGATATTGCAAGTCCAAAGCATGTTATCCCTTTTTTCTTCCAGGTATTGGTATGAGAGCACAAGGTTTACATCCCAAGCTAGACTAGTCCCCATCAACAACCTGTGTCTAGTTCTTGTTAGAAAACCAACTTTATTACAAATGGCAACAGTTTGGTCTAATCTCTATCAAGGATGCACATAAAATTTTAATCTTATATCAGAATATTTTGACTGATCAAAATATAAACTTCAACCAAATGGATCTAGTAATGATTAAGAAAAACTCCTATAGGCACATAAGATGGTTTGATATGAGACTACAAATGTACAGATTTATTTATTTTCTTGTACAGATGCTCGAACTTTAGTAAATCCTATGTACTAAAAGCATATTGGGCAATGAAATATTGAGTTATACCTTTCATTGGCGCCTTATCATATTTACCTTTCCTCTCATCCTCATTCTTCCATTCACTATCTTCATCTTCATCACCCATTTCATCCCTTCCATCATTTCCAATATCACTTTCACTGGCTGTCTCCCACTCAGAATCATCAGTTTCCTGGCCATAGATGTTGCCAGCATTGCCTTTACCATGAACACCCCCATGTTTAATAGCTGCCTCTCTAAATAACCAAGCTGCACGCATTTGCTTCTTGACTAGTCTCTCAGCATAGTCAGGAACCTTATTTTGCCTCAATGACAGATCAGGATCATTTGACTGAGAGCATTCATTAATGAACAGAATAGAATCTAACAAACTCTCTTTAGCTAAACCAAGCATGTCATAAGCCTGAGCTCTTCTCCACAGGCTCTTGGCATGACGGTTAAGTGGGTTGTGAAGACAAAGTGCACGTGTGGCATCACTTATGGCAGCCAAAGGTTGTTGCATCAGAAGATGACACTGTGCTCGATTACTGTACAAAACAACCCTCTCCTTTTTGGATCTCATCGGACATAATGCTACAGCTTCCGAGTATTTTGAAGCAGCTCCAGATATATTTCCTGATGAGAACAGGGAATTTCCTTCAAGCTTGACCACTAGCGCTGCTGCCTGTTTAATGTGAAGATCCTCTTTTGGCATATTCTTTTCCCACTTCAATCTTTGTCTGGAATTTAATAATTCCTCAATCTGTTCTTTAGTGCGGTTACCTGGAGCATTGCGCCCTGTCCCTTGTGATTGGATACAGTCCTGGAGGACATTAACAATAGAATCCCCAAGCTTTTTGTGATCACCCAGATTTGTAATCTCTGCAAGGTCTATAAGTGCAGGTACTGCCTTGTCAATCACCTTCACATTAAAAAACCAATAGCAACTTCTTAGTGATAAGTTAAAATAGTACAGAAGTAAGCACCAAAACATATTTGATATTTTAGGAATGAATTTCTCCATGCCTACATTGGTTAGCATTATTAAGGGTCTCGACAATATATTCCCTAAGAGCACATATTAAGCCATAAAAATGGTAAGCAATAAAGATGATCTTATCATAAAAGGAATTCAAATCAAAATATTTAACTTATATGATACGATCTTGTTTTTTACTTGACAAATTATAGATTATTCACACGTAACGGCACACCAAATTATTAATTATTCATACATAAGGGCACACCTTATGTAACTCTCTTATTAATTATCTAAGTGGAGGATGCTTAGGCCTGTAGCAATTTGAAATTAACTATTCCAAAAACTTATATTAGAAAATTCTAAATTCAAAGCCACATTTTGTCACATTTGGTAGGGAATAAAAATGTTTTTACACAGAACATACATGGTCTCCAACAACAAGCAGACAGCAAACAGTACTAAAAAACATTTCAGAGAAAAAAAATGCTTATTCCAGCTTAGAAACTTTTCAGATAATTTTCCTATCCAGGACACAATTGGAAGAAAGAAATTCTGTGAATCATTGGAGTTAAACAGATAAGATTGTGAGAAACATACCTTATGACATGTACTTGGGTCTTGGAGCAACCAGAGAAGACAATCAATAGCCATGTACTGCCAATCATCAGAAGAGCAAGCTATATTGCACAATGCTTCAATAAGGCCAGTACAACTAGCAACAGGTCCCCTACCAAGCTTATGATGGCAAATAGTTCTCAATAAACCAATACCGGCTGGCGAGTTTTCATTAACAAGTCCTCCCCACATGCCTGGTAGTTTAGCTAGAAATTCGGGCTTGCAGATAGTAGGAAGAAACTCAGGCTTAAAAGCAAAGCAATTAATGAGCTGAAGGGACCAGCACTGCAACTGACTAGCCCATTCCTCGGCCTTCCTGGACTCCATTTCCACACCACCCATGCCACGAGTAAGCAGGTCACAATGATAACTCAGCCTTCTATCAACATACTGATAAAAATGTGAATAAACTATTTCCAGTGAACTCATTGCTAGTTGAATGGAGAGCTCAAGGATTTCAGCATGACTTGCAACAGCAGGAAACGTACTAGGATATGTAGCCAAGTGCCCTAGAGCTCGGACTGCCACTCTCTGCTCAACCCAAGTCAACCTTCCTCTCAAAAGTTCCACTAAGGGAGGGATTACCCCAGCATGAACAGCACTCTCGGCAAATTCTTCCATGTTCATGGTGTAGGATCCAATAATGTGTGCTGCATAATAAGGAATGTATATATTCTGGTCATGAGAAAGCCAGCGACGATTCTTCAGACCCTTCCATATTAATGCAGCCATGCATTCAAATATCCCTAACTCGATGAATTCAGGATCATTCGGATGAGCCATGGCAGTGTTCCAAAGGCCACTGATGGGAAGAACCTGACCATCATCATCCTGTGAAGGAAGTTCTCTGAAGAATTTCAATATACTTGCCCGGCGCTTACTTGGATTTCCTTCCTTCATTACACAAAAAAAGCATCCTGGGTATGGACAATCGGGAGATACTTTATCCATGTTTATATGATCAACAGTGTGGTGTCAAATCCTCACTGGCCAGATGGAATATTTAACTACTACAACACTGCATAATGATGATATGTTAAAGTCAACTTCTAGCAGGATTTTAGAAACCAAACAAAACCAAGAAAACTACCAACTGCAATGACAATAAGGAAAAGTTCATAGACTATTAGACTTGTCCTTTCGTAATTAAAATATCTGAAACGTTTGGACAGGTTGCAAAACTTGGAATCAATTCTAACAAATTATAACCTCCTTAAATAGTTCTACATTCTTGGATAGTGAAAACTTTAGTAGCTTGTTTTCTAGCTTACTATTTTTCTGCTCATATTAATTTATAGTCAAATCATTGCCTACTCCAGGTGCCAACAGCTTCAAGACTTACAGTTATGACTCTCCAAATAAGTCCATTTCAAATATTCCCTAAAATCATTCCTAAATATTACCATCATATCTGAAAATGCCTGGTTTCACTTATTCTTTTACCAAACGATTACCCATTTTCTCTTCTTATTATAAGAAGAATTAAACCATTGTATCCAAATTGACGTAAATCGCAAACTTCAAATAATATTCTCATCAATCAAACAGAAAATAAGACTGAAAAAACGTATAGCAACACATCAAGCCAACAAAGATTGACTTCCTCTTGAAAAAAAAATGGGCACAAGTTTCAATGGATATTTTTAGTGACATTCCAGTGACATTCCTGCTTCAAATAGTTGTAAAAATGTCCCCCTAGAATTATTGAGTTTCAATTTCAAGCACTTACAGTAACTAAAAACCAAGCAAAAAAAATTAAGACCACTTGAACAATTCCATCAACCTGTTAAATCAACAACTATAGTGCCACTGAATTATATAGTGAACACAAATGATAAATTAGGCTTCAGAATTATATACAATTTGCATAAACCTTAAGATTATTGTTATTACAAGGCTATAACATTTTCATTTTCAAGTTAAACAGATCTAAAGACCAAAACTTTAACCAACAAAAGCACCACCACCACCACCACCTCAAGTTTTTACATTAGATCCAAGATAAACAATTAATCAGGAAATAAAATACCCACAAAATATTAAAGGAAGCATAACAAAACCCAGAAAAAAAAAAAATTGAAACTTAAGTGACAGACATAATACATACTAAGAGACCAAAAGACTGAAATTTCAAAAGAAACAAAAACAAAAACAAAAAAAATTAGAAAGATGAGATACCTCGGAGGAGGAACAGCTTGTTTATTAAAGAAGAGCTAAGCAGAACCCAAAAATATTGAGCCAAAACAAAAAAGAAAAAAGAGAAAAAGCTCTCTGTTTTGTACGAAACAAAGGTGATTAAGCTTCCACTGGTTTTACTGTTTACTCTTTTTCTGTTTCTGCGAATGCTTATGTTGTTTCCAAAGCTTAAAACGATGGAAGAATTGGTCAAGTGGGTGGCAATGTTTTTGGGTTCGGATTCTGACAGCAAAGGGAAGATATTTGGTTTCAATTGTAGCTGTGTTATCAAATTGAAAACCCCCCAGTAGTTTTTCTTCGGCTCCCGTTGCAGTGTAAATAGCGATAATTATTTTTGTTTTCTAAAAACAGATTTGCTTTTCCCACGCGCTTTGGCTTTTTGTACGGGGCACTCACTAATAAAAGGACAGGAAATATAAGGCCAAGTCATTCTAGGGAGGTAATCATAATCCTGCCTTAATTAGGGAATACAAATTGTATTGTAATTAGACGATCTATATTTATTAAAAGGGTAGTTTAGACATAAATCTATATCTTATTACCTTTGAATCTCATATTTAGGAGTATCCATTAATCGATTTTAATCGATTAACCGAACCGTTCTGATCAATTTTTTTTTATAATGATTCGCTTATTGTGATTAAATCGATTTTTTCGGTTAAGATTTTTAAATTTTTTAGTTTTTCGATTCGGTTAAGGTTATGAGATTTGTATAACCGAACCGACCACGAAATTAAAATTTTACCTTCTGTCTCTACTAAGTGTAGCTGTAGACTGTTTTTTGATAAATTTAAATTTGTCTTTTGTTATTAAACACATATATGTTTATTTTTTTGATAAATTTAAATTTGTATTAATGTGTTAATGTTGATTGTTATTTGTGGAGATTATGGACTGATTAATAATCGAATTAACCAAAATCAATCGAAAAATAATGGTTAGGTTGGTTAATAATTATGTGTCATCATATGGTTAAATCAGTTGAACATTAACTTAACCAAATAATTTCGGTTCGATTAAAAAATAAAGGATTAACCGACCGAACCGACCAATACACACCTCTACTCATATTTATTCTCATTCACCATCATGCTCTAATATACAAGAGAACACTCATTGTAATTTTTTTTGATATAGTGGAAATTTGTCTCCCTCATCTCTCATGAACGTTGGCATTCTCAGGCCAAATCATGTAAAATCTTTACATTGTGATTGTGCTTGTGATTATCTTTTTACATCGCCCACACCCATCAAAACAAAGTTACGTGTTTGATAATTGATTATTTCAGGACAATTACTTTTTTATCTCTAAACAAAAAATTAATCGTAAACAAATATCATTAATCATACTTTCCGAGAAGGATTAGGTTGGTTAATAATTATGTGTCATCATATGGTTAAATCGGTTGAACATTAACTTAACCAAATAATTTCGGTTCGATTAAAAAATAAAGGATTAACCGACCGAACCGACCGATACACACCTCTACTCATATTTATTCTCATTCACCATCATGCTCTAATATACAAGAGAACACTCATTGTAATTTTTTTTGATATAGTGGAAATTTGTCTCCCTCATCTCTCATGAACGTTGGCATTCTCAGGCCAAATCATGTAAAATCTTTACATTGTGATTGTGCTTGTGATTATCTTTTTACATCGCCCACACCCATCAAAACAAAGTTACGTGTTGATAATTGATTATTTCAGGACAATTACTTTTTTATCTCTAAACAAAAAATTAATCGTAAACAAATATCATTAATCATACTTTCCGAGAAGGATTAGGTTGGTTAATAATTATGTGTCATCATATGGTTAAATCGGTTGAACATTAACTTAACCAAATAATTCGGTTCGATTAAAAAATAAAGGATTAACCGACCGAACCGACCGATACACACCTCTACTCATATTATTCTCATTCACCATCATGCTCTAATATACAAGAGAACACTCATTGTAATTTTTTTTGATATAGTGGAAATTTGTCTCCCTCATCTCTCATGAACGTTGGCATTCTCAGGCCAAATCATGTAAAATCTTTACATTGTGATTGTGCTTGTGATTATCTTTTTACATCGCCCACACCCATCAAAACAAAGTTACGTGTTTGATAATTGATTATTTCAGGACAATTACTTTTTTATCTCTAAACAAAAAGTTAAGCGTAAACAAATATCATTAATCATACTTTCCGAGAAGGATTAGGTTGGTTAATAATTATGTGTCATCATATGGTTAAATCGGTTGAACATGAACTTAACCAAATAATTTCGGTTCGATTAAAAAATAAAGGATTAACCGACCGAACCGACCGATACACACCTCTACTCATATTTATTCTCATTCACCATCATGCTCTAATATACAAGAGAACACTCATTGTAATTTTTTTTGATATAGTGGAAATTTGTCTCCCCCATCTCTCATGAACGTTGGCATTCTCAGGCCAAATCATGTAAAATCTTTACATTGTGATTGTGCTTGTGATTATCTTTTTACATCGCCCACACCCATCAAAACAAAGTTACGTGTTTGATAATTGATTATTTCAGGACAATTACTTTTTTATCTCTAAACAAAAAGTTAATCGTAAACAAATATCATTAATCATACTTTCCGAGAAGGCAATAAAATATCAGATTCTTTGACAAGTATAAGATTAACTTTAATGACTCTTACATTTTAGGATTATTATCCAATTAATATTGAGAAGTGTTTATTTGATAGTGATTGGGATGCTCAAGTATATATTTACTATTTACCATTTACCATTATTCCTATTTGGTATTTAATACATTCTATTTTCAGAAAAAGATTTTCTATTCATTAAAAAAATATAAATAAAAAATAAAAATAAAGATTGGAATCGGCTGTGAGGACTGAGAGCGGAAATGAGAAGGCGCGTGACGTGAGCATAAGATTATTTGGAGGTGGGGGCCGCCATTTTGGTGTATTATTATTATTTTTGTGCTTTAATTTTATGGGCTTTTGGTCCCATTTTCTTACACGCTTGTCTCTCCAGTCTTCTTTCTATTTCCTACCGTTTTCGAATTGACAAGCTAAATTACAATTTTGTCCATTTCTTGTCGAAACTTTTGACCATTTTTAATATCGATTTAATTATACAAAATACAAAAATCTTTTTTTAATAAGAAAAGAAGGGAATTGTCACAATTTATGGAAAATAAAACTGGCTAATATTGGTATAAAATATTGTAATTCAAACAAACAGTGTAGCATGAGCTGGAAAAAATAATGAATACAACCCATGTATCCGTTATATTTTACTAAATTATAGAAACAAAACCAAATAGTGAACATAATATTGGCTTATTTCAAGCAAAATATAGAAAAATATATTGATAATTTGGCATTTATATTTAAAAGTATGAATATGAAGTTCAAGTTGTCCCGATGAACATGACTTGGTGATTTAGGATTCATGATCTCATTTTGAGGTCTTGGATTTGAATTCATGTACTGCGTTTCTTGTAAGAGCCTGGAATAACCAGGAATTTTACATGCTCCGCTTAAATTAGAAGATGTGATTTAACGGCGGAATTTCCAACAATTCAAAAAAAAAAATGAAATTTCTTATTAATAAAAACCGACTCTAACAAAGAAGATGGATTGAGTGGTGGACAATGGGACCCTACCACCAAATTGACAACTCAACCCCATTCATTTTTGGATCCACCAATTTCTTGTCAATGTTCATCAAAGCTCACAAAATATTATTATCTCTTAGTGTACATCCATTTTCATGTGCCTAATTTATGCAAACAAACGGGAACTAATTAGCTCAGTTCACTGAGGGGAAAATACAAGAGTGGTGAGAAGAATTTTCTAGTGCAGTTGTTTATGTTAGGAGCTCATGTATAAAATTTATCTTTAAAAATTAATATGTTAGGAGATGATGTTTAAGGGCTAATAAACCATCAACACACCTAGTGGTTTTATACTAATCTAATTAATTTCAATTATTACAACGGTGAGGGATGATGTTGGCTCTTATATGATTTGTTACGAACTCATGATATAACTCATCCTTAAAAATTGACTTGTAAAGAGAGGATAATGAAATTACATACAAGTACTCAAACAATACTAACTATACTCAAGAGATAGTGAATTGGGTATTGGCCAAATATTACGGAATTAAAATTTCTTTACGATTTTATACTACTTAGTTGGTAGCTTTACCAATGCTTATAATTCAATTCCCCCAATTGATATATGTAATCCTTAAATCAATATAATTATTAAATTCCAAGAGTGATTAGCAATATCAATTTACTCAATAACAGATTTTACTAAATGATAAACAAATATAATATAAAATTTGCGATAAATAAAAGAGTAAGAGTTAGAGAAATTGATATCGAAATTTATAGTGGTTTGGCCAACACTACCTGCGTCCACTCCTCCAAACCATGTTTGAAGCTTTCCACTATATATAAGTGATTCCACACTTTACACCATGAGTTTTACGTGGCTTATTCACAACCAAAAGTTTTGTCCCTTAGGTTCACTCCAAATCTTTACACAAAAGTTTTATCTCCTAGGTTCACTCTCAAATCTTTTACAACCAAATCATCATTTTGAATATACCCATTCAATAAGGGATTTCAATAACCACAAGTGTTTGAAAGATAAAGAAGATTTTACAACACAACTTGAGTATTCACAAAGGATAAAGAATATTGAAGATATGAGTTGCTAACCCAAATAATTTCCAAGCTCACTAAATATGTATAAAGATGCAGCGTGTGAGCTTTTAATGATTAGGAGTGTGTATGATAAAAAAGATTATTAAAACTCTTTGTTTTTAGTTAGAAGGTGCAAGAGCTTAACAAAAACGAAATTATGACTCAATATATAGTGAAGCTGAAAACTGCCCCTAACTCTCTATCCTGAGACCAGTATGTTGATCCATAGTAGCCGGTATGTCGGTCATGCAATTCAAACGACTATATAAATATGACCGTTGAAGATTAAAGCGCAGACCAACTAGATTACTGACCGGTATGATGATCGATATGCCGGTTAGCTAACCGGTATGAGGACATGTATGCTCCGTCCCGGTTCCAGTAGCTATACAAACTCCAGACTGACCGTTATGGTAGACCGGCATGGAGTAGCTCATTTCCAGAGAGCATGTACAACTATCCAAGGTAGAGTAAAGACACCGATATGACGGTATCATGGGTCGATATGCCTGTCACAATGAAAAAATTCCAGATTTGAAGATTTAAAAATATGTTACTCTTGACCCTAATACATCTATATGAATGTGTATGAATCATATGAGCTTAGAATACTTAAATTATCAACTCACTTACATTGAGAGCCCTACGCCATAAGATTATACTAGATATATTCGGCACTTGAATCTTCACATCCAATATGCTTCAACATCTTTTTGTAATGCTCACAAATGCATGTCAAAGCCGCTAATATTGCATCACCAAAATTCTTCATCAATTGCGATGGCGTTTACAATTCAAGGGTTAATAAAATATCAATTAATCTCATATTTAGTCAACGTGAGACAAATAGACCACAACAATTTACAAGTTATAAGGGGAAAAAATATCAAAATTCTTCATGATTTTAAAATTAAGTGAAACCCATATGTACTTGGGGTTTTACTATAAATATTTTTTTAGTGTAAAGTTTGAGAGAGATTTTACTTTGTTTTAAAACATGAAGAGGTTTCGCTTATTTTTCCATTCTAAAATATGATTTTGATGTCAAAATTTTATAGGTATAATTATTCACACTGAGATGCACATCATCATATAAATGATTTCTTGGGCTAACCAATTAGTAGATCTAACACTAGAGGTGGAGGTTGTGAACAATGGAGCTCTACAAACACTCTTTGGATATCAATATGATTATAAGAAATTTATCGATTTTTGTTAGTAATAAATTGTATATGGCTTAACGTAAAAGTCTTATGTTGTGTTCTGTGTATTATGATATTTCACTTTTGGTTGGGATTTGTATTCACCAACTCATGTCGAGATAGAAAAATTAAGTTGGTCTTGTAATTCTTCTAGTATATTCAATAGAAATTAGGCGTGAATTTAATTTTTTATTGGTTATGAGAAATATATAGTACACAAAATTTATATTATCAGATTTTGTCCTAACTAAATTTGAATTTTAAGATATCTTAAATATTATATTAAAGATTAATGTTATTAATGAATGATTCTCACTATCCTTGAAAAAAAATAGTTTTTTTTTTTTTTTTTTTTTTTTGCCAAAACGACAAGAAAGGCAGTGGATTATATGGTGGGTGAATGTGCTTTTCCATTGTAAAACTCTACAATGCTTCTTAAAAACTATGTTTCAAGTAGCTGTTTAGGGTGACAAGTCTCTTTCAATTCACTTGCGGAACTTTTTGTGCAACATTGAAAACAATATTTGTGTGTATTTTGTATATTTTATATTATACAAATAGACTTTCACAATGAAATTGTTTTTTTTTTTTTTAAAAAAAAAACCTCGTATGGGTAAGAAAGTTTAAATATCACATGGGCTAGGGACAATAAACCTTTTTTTTTTTTTTTGACGAATAGTGGGGGAATTTTTGTCGGAGTGGGAAGCAGTTGGTAATGGTTTTATTGTAATTAAGTTGATAATTAGTGGTTCAATGATACTCCATTTAAACATTAGAATGATTTGAGTAGCAAGTTCCCGGATTTGAAACCATGCAGTAATATTATCAAATTTTGTTTAATTTTTTTTAAGTACGTCGTAAATTTTGTGATAGATAATTTTTATCACAAGTCCATCATAAATAAAATTTTATTATAAATCCGTTATAAATTTCGTGATATACAAAATTTTCATCATAAATCAATTATAATTTTTATAATAGACAAATTTTCTATCATAAGCTCGTCATAAATCTCATGATAGTAAATATTATATCATAAATTTATCAAATTGTGTGATATAAGAAGTTTTTTCATAATCTGTCACAATGTCTGTCAAAATATGCATGTTTTCATGTATTGCTAACAAAATAAACTTAGACAGTTACCCATGAAATATCTAAGCATTTTCACTCCATATAAGAATAGTTTTTATATAATCAAAAAAAAAAAAATCTGGTCCCAACTTGGATCAGTTATAAAAAAGAATAAATTCCATTGTAATAAGTTATATTATTTTAATCCCAATGGATTATTTTAATGATATAGATTTTGAGTTTGAATGATTTACTCATTTTTCACATTCAAAATTCGAATCGCACTGCATACATTTCCTTGGGTCATAATTTCTGAGGGCACGAGCCATAGGTCCAGAATTTTAATTGAGGTGTACGTAAATTGACACGGACATCCTGATTATCAAAAAAAATTATATTATTTTTAAATCTCATCTTAAGGAAACTTACCTCTGCATAGTAATAATTAATTATATGTATACTACAAAAAAAATATACGAAATTTTTGCACCAATGCATTTTGGGTGATTTTACAATTATTGAGGCAACTATATAAAGTTATTAATGTTTGTTTTTAGAAGTTGCCAGGCAATAACCCATCCTTTATTTGGAGAATACTAGATCCAACATCACTGATGACTAGAGTTTTAAAGACTAGATACTTCAAGAATACAGATTTTCTGGAAGCTAATGCAGGCAATAACCCATCCTTTATTTGGAGAAGCATTCTGTGGGGAAGAGAAGTGCTTCGTCGGGGACTGATGAGTGGTAATTATATCATTATTTCCCACTCATTTAACCTAATATTTTGTTTAGTTTCTCTAGTTTTATGAACGTTTTGATGTGTTTTTATTTATTTTGCAGATAAAAATAATATTGGGACTTAATGGAATCAACTCGGGGCTAAAATGATGAAAATCGGAGAAAAAAATGTCAAAAACGAAAATTTATTATACGCGTCACAAAGTACAGTCGGAAATTCCAGTTTTGCGCAAGTTTCGTATTTTGGCCATAACGTTTTCATCCCATATCCGATTGAGCTGATTCAAGTACCAGATTAAAGAAGACACAAAGATCTACAACTTTGAAAGTCAAAATAATTTCGAATTCTGAAGTTTCCATGGCCGCAATTGATGAACAATCCAGTATATTTTGTGTAACTATTATAGTCATTTACAAAATATAAAATAAAATTAATAAAATAAAAAATAAAAATTGTCAAACTTCCACCAAACATGCTTGCATGTTTGGTGTCATATTTGATGCCATATTGGTGCCATGTTTGATGCCATGTTTGGTGTCATGTCTGGTGGAGCAATTGGTGGAGCAATCGGTGGAGAAATTGATGGAAGCCTTTAGGTTTTTCTATAAATACCAAGCCATTTCATTTGTAATTCTCATGCTTTCCTTAGGTTTTTGTAAGAAATTTAAGGATTGCATCTTGTTTGTATTTATTTTCAGTATTTAATTTATACATTTTTATTTTCAGTAATAGTAGTAGTTCTTCTTCTTCTTTCCTTTTCTTTTATGTTTAGTAGTTAGATTTCCGCTCGGGAAGGGTGAAGCTTTTATTATTTTAATTTAGATTAATCTCACATAATTATAATATGGAAATTATAATTCAAATTAAAAGGATTACCGCCTTAATGGCTGGTTTTATTTATTTGACATAAAGTAACACCGCCTATATGGCCGGCCTTTAGGTGACATAAAATTACCGCCTATATGGCTGGTTTATGGACAAATAATGTTACCGCCTTTATGGCTGGTTGGACTTAATTAAAAATCTGATTTAATGAGGATACCACATATATGGTCGGTTGGTAATATCACGGATAAATTCTATATTATAATAAAAGAGATTTCTAAATTAGATATAATAAAGGTGAATCCCCCAACCCCCATCATTTTATTTTTATTCTAGGGAAGTGATGAAACACAATATCCACACTTAATAATTGATTTCTTTTTATGGGTAATTCTTTAGTTTGTTTATTGAGTCTTTAGCTTAATGCTTCTTGTTAATTGACCATTAATAATATTGATTTGGTAAACTTAAAATGAACTAGACATATGGATTTTAGGTTTCAGCCTTAGATTCAATAACCCACGATATTCCTTGAGGATAGATAACCCTTTAATAGATTTCCTTACAGGATAGACATATACCTGTCGGACGGGGGTAGCCACAATTGGAACTTAATCTTAATGAATCCATGTAATTTGGTTGACATAGACATATGGTTCAATTGGGTTATACTGGGTATTTGCTTCTGACCATCGACAAAGGCTTTTGCATATCTTCGTGTTCCAGGTTAGCAAACTGATTTATTACACATATATAAGAGAATCAATTCATCTTTCTAATAATATTGTGTGGAGTCACAACCCTAGATCCTTTGAGTCTTTTCTTTTATTTTCCTTAGTATTTTCTTTTGAGTCTGTTTTTATTTTAATTAGCAAATCCACATTCAACCAATCAAAAGCAATCAATTCCCTTCTCCCTATAATTAGATACCTGTAAATAAATAGTATCAATAATTAATAACAACAGTAGGAATTAAGTCATTGTGGGATCGATATTTTTATACTACTTGAATGATACTTGCGCTTGCGTTATACGCGTGTGAATGCACTGGTCAGGGACTCAGATGGGTAATTGGAAAAAGAGACAAAGTGTCTATCTACGATAGTAATTGGCTACCAAGACCTGTTACCTTCAAGCCTATATCTCCTATCAGTTTACCTAGAGATGCCAGAGTGGAACTCTTGATTAATAGAGACAATATGTGGGTTGTGTGTGAAGCCGTGGAGGGCAGTTAGTGGAGAAAGGTGGGTGGCTTGTAGCCTATTTATTTTGTGTGTGTTACGTGAATGAGGGGACGTGTGTTTGTGTCGTGTCTAGGGTCTTTGTTTGTTGTCAGTCGTGAGAAGAGAAAGATGAAGGTTGGTTTGGCTTACTACTTACGTGAGTGAAAGGTTGCTTGTTTTGTCGTGTACATGTCTAAGGGTTGCTCTTGTTGTTCTCGGTCAGTGGAGGTCCTTAGGGTTCGTTGTTTTTTATGTTTGTTGGCATGCAAGGTGTAGCCTCAAAAGTGTCCTAGGTTTTTTGTTCTTTGTGTTTCACGTGTGCGTTGTTTTGGCTTGTGTCCTTTGTTCACATTCTGAACCTTCTGGTTACTTGTCTTCACACTGATTTCTGTTTCATTTTATTTTTTGTCTTTTGCTCACTCGGTCCTCACGTTGCTTTGTTTTCTTGGCTTTGCTGTTCTTCGGTCAGTAGGCAGTTTGTGGCTTCGATGGCTTGATTTTGGTCGGTGGAGGCAGTTAGTTGCTGCCGAGAGAGAGAGAGAGGGAAGAGCGAGGAGAAGGAATATTGTTGTGTCTTTCTTTGATCTTGGCCGTGAGATATTATGGTTTGGTTTTGTGTTTTGTCAGTGGGGCTGTCGAAAATGTGTGAGAGAGATGAGAGCTCCCTTAGGGTTTCTGGTTCTTTGATTTTGTCGTGAGTTGGCTTCTGAGAGGAAGAGAGAAGTGAGAGGAGAGAAGATGAGGGAATAAGAGAGAAGAAGGTTAGGGTTTCTCTTGTGTGGCCGTATGTGTGTGTGAAATGAGGGGGATTAGGGTTTTGTTTAGTGGTCTTTATATAGTGGCATGTTAGAGTTTCATCTTATCATTTGTATTTGGGAAGGCTTGCGCATATGAGCTTTGGATGTGTTGCGGGGAATTTTGGGTCGAGACTAATATTTAAAACAGAGATTGACTAAGTAAACCCGAGGTTAAACAAGTAAGTTAAATTTTGACGACATATTAATTTTTTTGAATTTTTCTTTCCGACGTCCATTTCTCTCGACTTCCGCGACTTATCAGGTAGTGCCTCCATACGAGGCTCATCATTGAGTTTTATGCAAAAATGCAGTGTCTACAGTCGCCCCCACTTTGATGGGACTTGTGCAGTGTGTGACAGTGACAACCCTATCAAAGTTATGCATGCATTTTTTTACTTATCTGGTTCGTCGGTTGTCATACTTACATGCTGCTTTGCGAGATGCTTCGAACTGAATTGATTTGTTGACGAGGTGATGTGACCCCTAAGGTTCATCCTTGTAAGATGCTGCAATCTATAGGATTCATTACCGAACTGAGCTGATGTGAGGTGGTTCATTCCCGAACCGTTACTCGAGAGATGGTTCATTCCCGAACCGTTACTTTATGAGAGGTGGTCCATTCCCGAACCGTTGCTGATGTGAGGTGGCTCATTTTTTAATCGTTACTTGATGAGAGATGGTTCATTTTTGAACCGTTACTTGAGTTGAGATGGTTCATTTTTGAACTGTTCCTGAGTTTAGATGAGTTGTGGTGAGGCGCTTTGACCCTTGGGTTTTTCTCGAACCACCGAGTGGGTTTTGTTCCCGAATTGAGTTGAGGGTCTTGTTCCTGAATTGAGTTGAGGGTTTTGTTCCCGAATTGAGTCGGGGGTCTTGTTCCCTAATTGAACTGAGGGTCTTGTTCCCGAATTGAGTTGAGGGCATTGTTCCCGAATTGAGTTGGAGGTCTTGTTCCCGAATTGAGCTGAGGGTCTTGTTCCCGAATTGAGTTGAATGTGGGCTTTATTCCTGAACTGTGTTGAGAGTGAGCTTTGTTCCATGTGCTTTATTCCCGAACTGTACTGAATGTGGGCTTTATTCCCGAAATGTGTTGAGAGTGGACTTTGTTCCTTGGGCTTTATTCCCAAACTGTGCTGAATGTGGGCTTTATTCCCGAACTTTGTTGAGAGTGGACTTTGTTCCCTGAACGCCGAGTGGGTTTTGTTCATTTTTCTTCAATAAAACCTGTGGACACAAAACAAAAATTGTATGTATATGACGTGTATGCATGGATGCATTCCCTATTCTGATGGGTTAGGTATTCCTTGTGCTCTTTGGTGCTCTTTGCCTACAAATGTCTTCGGTCGCCCCCTGGGTCTGCTTACAATTTCCTTCTGCCAATTCTCTTCTAGCGATTGCTCAATTCTCTTTGGTCCCATGACTCAAGATTCCGTTATGTCCCTTATTCACGAGGTGGTAGACTGGTCGCCCCCAGACTTGGTTTAGCATTCTGCTCTTCTCTGCTTGCACTAGGTCAAGTTGGACTACGTGATGTGTCACTCCGTATCAACATACTATATTACTGGCTATGAAATAGTCCCAATAGTTATACATATTATTGTCCTCAAAGAATGCTCAGTAATGAGACCAGAGAACCTTCAAAGCACTCAATGCAACTCAAATATGAGTTTTTGAATAGATGATCTAAGCCAGACTCAAAGTGTGTGTGTGCAAAGGTTCCTTTACAGCTCAATTCTTGGGTAAGACAACTCAATGACTTCGTTTTAAAAATTGGGATCGACGGGTTAAACCAACCCATATGTCTCAATTATGCTCTGTAATTGCTTTTCCCTACTCAATGTGATATGGTTTTGTTTTTCTCTTGTCTCTTTTTTTCTTTTTTTTTTCAACACACCTACCCTTTAAGGTAGCATTTCTCCTCATGGTGGTCCTAATACTCGCTCATGGGTAGTTTCACGCTTATCGGTATAGGTGGTTTATATATATATATATATATATATATATATATTAAGAGACTTTTCTTTTATTTTCAACCATACCACACATAATAACACAAGCAAATCAAGATAGACATCTAAGCAAATGGTCATTCACCGACCTACAATTTCTTCAACTAGATACTTTGCCAAATACTCAGGATTTCACTGCTAAGAACCTACAATTAAGTGCTTACGAGTCTAACATAGATCAACTACTCAAAGTATCGGATAAAAGCACATCAAGAACTTATCATTTCTAAGATTTCACCCTAAAGCAAATGATTTCATCATTGAACTTATGCCTAACTATTAAGGACTGAAAACAAATAAATTTTTTTTAGACCTTTTTTTTTCTTTTTTTTTGCTGAAGGCCCCCCTAATGGTCTTTTTATTCTGGCCGTAAAAAATTTTTGTTTCTCGACTTCCTCTTCTCCGATATCCATGTTTGCTAAACTGTTCTTGACAAGTCTTCTTTCTTCTCTAACCCAACAGATATCTATGATGCTTTTAAGACACAGGGTTAACATGATGCGTGTATGCATGAGATTCATGTGATGCATGTGGTTATCAAAATATCATATATCCTTCCAACCTTATTCCTCCCACACTCGTGGTAAGTCCATTTATGTCCTAGGCATGGCTTATTTTATGCACCAATGTGGGGTACATAAAACCGTTCTCTCCTATGCTATGGGGTGAACCTTGGCTACCTCAGTCCATTTCCATCGGTAAAAGACAAAGACCGTCCATTTACAATATCAACTAAGCCTATTATGAGGATCGTGCTATTGTCTGAAAATGATAAACTGGGCCTTAGGTAATCATGGTCATGGGGATGAACTTGGAAGCATCCAAAAATATGAAAATATGTCGTAACAAGGCGTATCCTTTCTGGATGAAAGCTAGTGCGGACATCGGACTCATGATTCTGGCATATTTGGATCATGTTTGGACTTTCTAAGCCCATTAAGGTTTTCATACAAGTTGGCCCATTATCATTTTAAAGCATTCAATCAGATTATCGCGAGGTGCAAACTTGTCTCAGTTGCAAAAGGCCCAACAGGTTTACACTTTTGCGATAAGGTGGCTAAACAACTTCAAATAATATGGGGCCCAAACACAAAGTGGCCCATCATCATTTTGAAATTTTTTGGCCCAATCATCATAAAACGCGAACTCGTCCCAATTTAAATGGCCCAACAAGTTTGTATCTTATGATTGAGAAGTCTAAATGAATCCAAATGATGATGGTCCCAAACACAAGCATATGAGGTAGCTTCTATAGGTCATATAACTATGGTTCATATATGTGCTCATAAGGGTACAAATAAAGGCTCTCGTCGACGAAGGGTTGCCCACAACTATGTCTCCTCACTCAAGGATTCGAGCGACTAAGTGAGCGCACCTTTTTTATACCCTAAGGTACGTGCCAACAAGTGATGATGCCATATAACGATCCGCCGCTTCGAGCGAAAGCGACTTCACGATATATGACGCCATCAAGGTAAAAAAAGGTATGTAAAATATATGAGACAAGGTTAACTAAAGTAAAAACCACAGACATTACAAGACATTATTTCGGGGCCGATTCTTTATCCCCAGTGGAGTCGCCAGACTGTATGAACAGAGATGGGGCGACGCTGTCCGGGCTCGAGGCTCTTTGGGAGTACGGAATAGCCCGCGAGGGACTAAATCGGAGAATAAATGAGTCGCCACCCAGTGTGAACTGGGAAATGATTTAAGGCTGCACTCACCCCTCGCAAGGGAAGACCTCAAACCGTTGGGTTTGGAATTGTCCCTTACTTATGCCAATTGTAATAAACAGATTTATGCAATAATATAACCAAGTCTTATGCAGCACATGCAAGATGATTTAAACAACACCCAAGTTTGCACACCCATTGACATAAATAGAAATAAAAGAAAAATTAAATTAATGAAAATTATAATAAACAGTCAAAAGCAGGAAAATTGTTAATAAGGAAATATCGAATAAAAAAAGGGTTAGTCATGCATATGTGAGTATTTCCCGAGTGGTACTTGGAGTTATATCCCAAGTACAGACCGCACTACCGTCCATTCGGATTCGGCTACAGAATTTATGTATGGGTTTCCATCTGATATACCTCAAGGGATAACACGCAATCATGAACACAATGTAAATAAAAATAGACATGAAATATAATAATGCATATGATGAAATAACAATAAATAACCGAAAAGATAAATAATAAACTAAATGCGAAATAATAAAGAAAGATAAATAACACAAAATAAATACGGAATAATAAAGAGTGTGATCAGAAATTCGGCCGTCTTTAATATAGGACTTTGCATACCCGGCTAGACGTATTTTATGTCCAGCCAAGCAAGCCGTGTCCTGAATTATAAAAATAAGTAAGGAAAGGGTGCCCTCAGGTTTTATCTTTTAAGTCGTTTCTCGGGAGTGCGTTGGGACGTCGCCAGAAGGGTTAACGCTTCGCTATTTTTCTGGTTTGCTTATCCGCTGTCTCTTCTCACTGTTTCATCGTTTTTTTACTCATTGTTTCACTTTTTTGGGCAGTTGTTTTCACTGGTTTAGGACTTCTATTTTTGTTGTATTTTTGGACTATTTTTGGGTGATTGCAGGGGCTATTTTGGGGTTATATTTATTGTTGTTTTTGGTCGGTTGTGGCTGTTGTTTGAAGCTATATTTTATCAATTTTTTTGGTCGATTGTGGCTGTTTGCCTCACGTTACTGCTTCTGGTTTTGTGTTTTTGTTGTTCTGTGGCTTTTATTTTGGTAGTTTGCTGGATGGGTGTGTATGTGTAAGCTGTGTGTGTGGCTTGTGTGCGTAGGTGGCTTGTGTGGGAAGCCGTGGAGGGCAGTTGGTGGAGCAAGGTGGGTGGCTTATAGCCTGTTTGTTTTGTGCGTGTTACGTGAAAGAGGGGACGTGTGTTTATGGCGTGTCTAGGGTCTTTGTTTGTTGTCAGTCGTGAGAAGAGAAAGATGAAGGTTGGTTTGGCTTACTGCTTACGTGAGTGAAGGGTTGCTTGCTTTGTCGTGTACGTGTCTAAGGGTTGCTCTTGTTGTTCTCGGTCAGTGGAGGTCCTTAGGGTTCGTTGTTTTTTTTTTATGTTTGTTGGCATGCAAGGTGTAGCCTCAAAAGTGTCCTAGGTTTTTTGTTCTTTGTGTTTCACGTGTGCGTTGTTTTGGCTTGTGTCCTTTGTTCACGTTCTGATCCTTCTGGTTACTTGTCTTCACACTGATTTCTGTATCTTTTTATTTTTTGTCTTTTGCTCACTCGGTCCTCACGTTGTTTTGTTTTCTTGCCTTTGCTGTTCTTCGGTCAGTAGGCAGTTTGTGGCTTCGATGGCTTGATTTTGGTCCGTGGAGGCAGTTAGTTGTTACCGAGAGAGAGAGGGAAGAGCGAGGAGAGGGAATATGGTTTTTTCTTTCTTTGATCTTGGTCATGAGATGTCACGACCCCCTCCCTAGGGCGGGCCCAACCCTAGAAAGAGGTCCGCGAACAACATCAGCTCGAGCAACTATATGTCAAACTCTCCATTTTATTTCACACAATAAAACATTACAAATTACAAATACATGGAATATACATCAAATACATAGTTTACAACACGTCTTCAAATATACAAGTGACGACTCAAATGTCTGGACCAACCCGAAACTACAACTGTGGCACGTGGATCCAAATCTGGTACTGCTCCTACTGTGCTCGCGAATTACCTGAAATGTTTAGGGGAAGAGGAGAGTGAGCTTAAAAAGCTCAGCAAGTAAGCACTCATTCTCTCAACATGACCTCACCAACAAAATAGGAATATATATATATATATATATATATATAATAGATATAGTAATTAATATATGAAAATATCAGTTTAGATATATAACAGCTATCTTAGGCAGAACATACTCACAACAACACATCTCATCTCATTTCATCCATCAACCCATCTCAAAATCACATAGTACTCAATATTTCAATTTATATCTCAAATTAGTATTCATCATATGTTCTCATGCTATCGATTACTCAATCAATTTCCAACAATCATATATAATATATATGTGTATATATATATATATAATATATATATATATAATATATATATATATAATATATATATATATATATATATATACCGACTCTCACAACAACCATCAATCATCAAACAATATGTTAAGAGAATCACCAAAGAGTGTACTTACCTCTATCCATGCAAAAGCTCTGAATAAATCTATATCCTCGCTAAGAATCTAAAAAATGTAAAATTACGATCAGGTTCCTCAATTTATCCAAAATTACGATTTTACCCCTAAGTTTTCTAAATTTCCGTTTTAGCCCCTAACTTTTCTGATATGCCCAAATAGTCCAAAATTCTTAAATATTACTATTTAACCCCTAAATAGCAGAATTTACAATTTTACCCTCTTAATTATGCAAATTTACAATTATATCCAAAACTTTCCAATTCTATCATTTACACCCCCAAAACGATAAAAATCACATACCGAGCTCCAACGACCTCTAAATTTCTCAAAGAAAGATCCATTGGTCAGCCAACATCTCAAAGACCACAGCGACGAATGGCTTCGTAACTTGCTGATACGCTTAACGAGGCAAGTGGGCCCCACAACGAAAATCGGGCCCCACTACCAGAAATCGGGCCCCACAACCAGATACTTTCAACTGTGGATATATATACCAAAACGCTTGTATAATCGAGAGCAACAATCTGATGCGATCGGATCTCCGATCCAACGCTCGGATCTCAAATTCCAGTACTATTTCCGAATTGCCGGTAATTACAAAACGGAAAACAACCCAAACGATGTCGGATCCGGAAGTGACCACCGGCGTTGGAAAGATCTCGGTCTGAAAAGTACCCACTCGCCGGAGGTGGCCGTCAGAAATGACCGGAGGTGGCCGGAAAATGCAGAAAGGTGGCCGACAACTCATCCTCTTCAGCCGGGGCATGGAGGAGCGTCCGGCGTCCGTTCGGCTCGATCTCGGCGGATCTGGAAAGCTGACGTCGGCAGCTTTCCGATGGTTACTGGCGGAGGAGCGGAAACGACGAATTAAAGTTTTAGCTGAGAGATAGAGTATTTGGGAGAAAAGAAGGAAAGAGAAAGAAACATTGGAAAAAAAAATGTGTCACGGCCCCTTTAAAAGAATTTTTTTTTTTTAAATCTCTCTCAAAACTAAGGTATTACATGAGATATTAGGGTTTGGTTTTGTATTTTGTCAGTGGGGCTGCCGAGAATGTGCGAGAGAGATGAGAGCTCCCTTAGGGTTTCTGGTTCTTTGATTTTGCCGTGAGTTGGCTTCTAAGAGGAAGAGATAAGTGAGATGAGAGAAGATGAGGGAAGAAGAGAGAAGAAGGTTATGGTTTCTCTTGTGTGGCCGTATGTGTGTTTGAAAGGTGGGGGATCAGAGTTTTGTTTAGTGGTCTTTATATAGTGTGGCATGTTAGGGTTTCATCTTATCATTTGTATTTGGGAAGGCTTGGGCATATGGGCTTTGGATGGGTTGCGGGGATTTTGGGCCGATGCTAATATTTAAAACAGAGATCGACTAAGCGAACCCGAGGCTAAACAAGTGAGTTAAATTTTGACGACATATTAATTTTTTTGAATTTTCTCTTCCGACGTCCGTTTCCCTCGACTTATCAGGTAGTGCCTCCATATGAGGCCCATCATTGAGCTTTATGTAAAAATACAGTGTCTACAGACTTTGAGTTTTTTTATATCAAATATTCAATTTGCATCACTTTATCTTTCCGGGACAATCAGATATATTGAGTTCATCCCTTATAAGCTAATCTCTAGCACTATTCCTAAGCAATATGAGAATCATGGTCTACACTTTTAGAGCCCAAGATCCTCGATGAACATGAGCATTTGCACACTTATGGTTGGAAGTGACTCTGATCTTATGTGATGGCTCATTCCACTAGCAAGATTTTATCCTTTTTAGAGTGGCATTGATCTTGCGTCTCTATTAGCAAGACATCATCCCCTTAGGCAGTTGAGGGTGGCCTCCCTCAAGATTGTTTTTCTATTGTGTAAGCCTAAAAAAAGAAGAGGTTGCTTGTTTTAGTCGTATCAATGTTCTTGAGGATAGTCTTATGAGTGTTATGCCCCTAAACTAGTTAGAGGTCTTTTGGGTAGGTTTGGGGCTATGAAAAAATAAAATCGTGAGTGGACAGGTTGTCGAGTCAATCACTAGGTTGCTAAAGCAGATAATATCTCACTAGTTGAGTCGAATCTTACAAATAATATCAGAGTCAGCTCTTAACTAGAAATGGTAAATGAGGACGTTGAGCTCCAAATGGGTGAATTATAGTATCTCACATTGCTTGTGAGATATCTTAGACATGTACTTATAAGTAAGGGTTCCTTCAACAAGTTAGAGGCCCATAATATTTAAGTAGTTAGACGGAATCTTACAACGGATTGACACAATATTTTTGAGGTTTGATTCAGATATCATTTCTAGAAATCCAAACTAAAATATAATTTTCCTATAACAAGAAAAATAATTGTGAATATGTGAATAGTAATTATTGGGAAAGGCTGGAGGGGGTTTTTTCACTTTAATTTCAATCTCTTTGATAGAATTATAGATATTTCTTCATGGGAAAGGTCGGAGGGGTCGCATAAAGTCCTATTTAAAATTGAGTCTCCTCCAACAAAATTTCTCCAAATCGTACTATTTATAATTTATCACTACAATTTCAAACCATTATTGTACATAGACATCATCCTTTAGAGATAACAAAATCAATGCTTTATTCACAACAAAGCTAAATATTATATATATAGTAATCACATAAAATACAGTAGCAAAAGGAAAATCAAAATATGTTTTAAGATTATTATCAAAATATGTGTCAGTTATACCGTAAATATGTATATATTGAAGAGAAAACAAGTTTGAATAATATTTTTCTCTTACTATTCATAATGCCATTAAGCATTATATATACACAATGTTTGAAATTTGAAATACAAAAGAGATTACAATAAAAGGAAAGGATTAATTACTAGATAAATGTTACAAATTTAAAGATTTGAGATCCCTTGATTTTATCCCTTTAATTACTCATCTTGATTGTGTAATCTTATCATGCCCCCGCAAGATGGACAGTCGTGGAGAGAGTCCGATCTTGGACTTTAGTGTGTTGAAAGGAGACCGAGCAAGTGGTTTGGTAAGGGCGTCTGCTAGTTGATCAGCTCCAGTGATGTGGGAGACCCGGAGTAGACCACTTTGAACTTGTTCCCGGATGAAGTGGTAGTCAAGCGCTACGTGTTTCATTCGCGAGTGGAACACAGGATTGGAGCATAAATTGGTTGCACCAACATTGTCACAGTAGATGACTGGTTGGGGAGAGAGAGTGACGCCAAGTTCGGTAAGAAGAGCAGAAATCCATCTAATTTCTGCAGCAGTGGAGGCTACTGATCGGTACTCAGCTTCAGTGGAGGAGCGAGCAACCGTGCGTTGTTTCTTGGAGCTCCAGGAAATAGGATTGTGACCAAGATATACTATGTAAGCACCAGTGGAGGTGTAATCATCCTTGTTACCACCGCCCAATCAGCATCGGAGAAGGCATGAAGTGCGAGAGGGGAGTTGTGGCGGAGGAATATGCCATGGTCCAGAGTGCCACAGAGATATCGCAGTAATCGCTTGACTGCATGCCAATGATCAGTGGTCGGTTGATGCATAAACTGAGAAAGTTTGTTCACTGTATAAGCAATGTCCGGTCGAGTGAGGGAGAGGTACTGGAGGCTGCCGACAACTGTTCTGTACTCGGTCGGATCAGGTAAATGAGATCCAGAATGTAATGTGAGTGTCGGGTTTGTTGCTAGAGGAGTTGGGGCTGGCTTGGCGTCAGTCATGTGGGTTCTGGTGAGCAGATCGGCAATGTACCTGCGTTGACTTAGGAAAAGATCATTGTTGTGAGTAGTGACCTCCACCCCAAGGAAATAAGCAAGTTGGCCAAGATCCTTGAGAGAGAAACGCTGTGAGAGTTGGGTAATGAATCTGTGGATAGCTTGAACATTATTCCCGGTAATGATGATGTCGTCGACATAGACTAAGAGATATAATGTGGTGTTGCTGTTGTTGAAGATGAACAGTGAGGTGTCGGCGTGTGAGTTGGTGAAGCCGGACTGTAGAAGAAATTGACGTAGTTCATGGTACCATGCATGAGGGGCCTGTTTGAGACCGTAGATGGCCTTTTTAAGTTTACAGACGTGATGGGGATGATCCCGATCAGTGAAGCCAAGAGGTTGGGACATATAGACATCTTCAGTGAGAGTGCCTTGAAGAAATGCATTGTTGATATCAAGTTGTCGGAGGGACCATCCTTGACTAACCGCAAGGCTGAGAATAATTCGAACAGTGGTCGGCTTGACGACTGGGCTGAAGGTTTCATAATAATCCACACCGGGACGTTGATGGAATCCTTTGGCAACTAATCGAGCTTTGTACCTGTCAATAGAACCATTAGCATTAAATTTTGTGCGGAAGATCCACTTACAGCCGACCAGGTTTTGGTCGGGACTGGGTGGCACTAGTTCCCATGTCCCATTGTGAAGGAGAGCATTATATTCTTCTGACAGAGCTTGGCGCCATTTAGGGTCCTTGAGGGCCTGGGTAACGGTGGAGGGTTCGAGTGTAGGGTTATGAAGCTGGGTGTTGAGGTTAAGTTTTTGGATCGGTTTATGAAGGTTGTTCTTGGAGCGTGTAACAATGACACGTGCTGTACGGGAGGGTGGTTGTGGGTGGTCGGTGTTGATGTGATCAGTTCTGTTGGTTGATATTGTGGGATCATGTGGTCGGTCGGTGTTGGTATGGTCGGTTATGTTGGTTGATGTTGATTGGTCATGTGGTCGGTCGGGGTTTGTGTTTATGGGGAGGGATGGTAGGTCGGGGCGGGTGCGTGATGGTATTCTGGGAGGTTCATGTGGTCGTTCGGGGTTTGGTTGATCGGCTATTACTTGTGAAGTGGTGGTAGTTGTGGAATTGCTGTGTAAAGGTATGCGGGGTTGGATAGGAGCACTAGTGGGTGGTACATGCTGTGGGGGTGCATGGTCGGTAGTCGGTGATTGTGAGTTTAGTACCGGGAAGGTCATGGAACACCATTCAGTGACAGTGGACGGGGTGGTACGGGTAGGGGACTTTTGTGATGTGGCAAAGGGAAAGATGGACTCAACGAATCGGACATGTCGGGAGGAGTAAAGTCTATATGTGGAGGGCTCGATACAGAGATAAGCTCTCTGAGTGAGGGAATATCCGACGAAGACACAGGGAGAGGACCTGGACTCGAGTTTGTGAGATGTGTAAGGACGAAGCCAAGGGTAGCAGAGACAGCCAAAGCTGTGCAATTTTGAGTAGTTCGGCTTATGGCCGAGCAGGTGGAGATAAGGTGATTTTTGGTTTAAGGTCGGTGTAGGCATGCGATTTATAAGGTAGACGGCAGTAGTTACGTTGTTTGTGTTGATTGAACGTGGTGGGGTGGGTTGATTTCCATCAATGTAATCATGTAATCATAGCCGATGAGAGTGGCTTCAATTTGTGTTTTCCAAGAGAGGTAATTTGTTGATGTGAGTTTGATTGAGTTGTGATTGGTAACCTGATTAGAGGGTTTGTTGGGTCTTGGGCATTGGGGATGACATTTTGGGTCCACCATCGGTGGCCATTGAACACAGAAGGGGAGAAGGGGAGAAGGGGTCGCAGAAAAAAAAAATTAGATAATGGATCTCACTCTGATACCATGAAGAGAAGACAAGTTTGAATAATATTTTTCTCTTACTATTCATATGCCATTTAGCATTAATATACACAAGTTTGAAATTTGAAATACAAAAGAGATTACAATAAAAGGAAAGGATTAATTACTAGATAAATGTTACAAATTTAAAGATTTGAGATCCCTTGATTTTATCCCTTTAATTACTCATCTTGATTGTGTAATCTTATCAGAATTGCCCCCGTGCGAAGATCCTTCACATTAAAGGAAGAGGGTAAGAACTCAATGGAAGTGTTATTGGAATTGCAAAATTGAGAAATGGAGATAAGATTACGTTTCATAGTGGGAACATATAAAACATTAGATAAGTCGAAAGTGAGTCTGAGTTTTAAGAGAAGTAGAACCATGATGGGAAATGGGGAGTGCAGTGCCGTCACCGATCATGATTTCATCTGTGCCGTCATAAGGATTGTGGAGAGCAAGGTTGTTGAGGTCAGTAGTGACATGATGCGAGGCTCCACTGTCTAGAAGCCAGGCTGGGTTTGAGGAAGAGGTGGTGATGACATTAGCTTGATATTGCCAGGGACTGATGGAGCGAGGGTTGGATGTGTTCGTGGGACGAGCTGGTTGGTGCGCACGTGGAAAGTGTTGGCGGAAGAGAGGGCATTGGGAGACCACATGACCATGAGTGTGGCACCATTGGCACCGACCAAGAAAAGGACGAGGAGGTGGTCGGTCAGTTCTAGGGTTGGTGGGGGAGTTTCTGGGAGGTTGAGGGTTGGTGGTGTTTGTAAACCGACCGGGCTGGGCAGTGTGATTAGGATGAGGTCGGTTGTAGGTCCGAACATTGGTGGGATAGGCAGATGCCGGGTGGGAAGTGGTTTAGTCCTGTTGTTGAGGGATAACTCCTTGTTGATGAGTTTTTCATGGAGTTCATCGAATAAAATAGTGGAATCGCGGCCATTGACAGATTCAATGATAGACTGATAGGGATCATCAAGTCCATCAAGCACCTTTTCAATTAGATCTTCATGGTCAAGAGGTTTTCCAAGGGCAGCCAGTTGGTCGGCTGTGGTTTTGATAGTTTGCATGTACTCGGTTATTGTTTTTGGGCCTTTGGTGATGTGTTTAAGATGATCTTTTAGTTGTTTGATATGACCTCGAGAGGGACGGGCATAGGTGTTGGCAAGGGTTTGCCAGGCTTCATAGGTGGTGGTAGATTGGGTGATGAGAGGAACCAGAGATGGTGAGAGGGTGGCCGACCAGAGCTGCAAAGATTAGTTTGTCTTGGCGTAGCCAGGTGCGATATGCGGGATTGGGAGTAGTTACGTTGTTTGTGTTGATTGAACGTGGTGGGGTGGGTTGATTTCCATCAATGTAATCATGTAAGTCATAGCCGATGAGAGTGGCTTCAATTTGTGTTTTCCAGGAGAGGTAATTTGTTGATGTGAGTTTGATTGAGTTGTGGATGGTAACAATGATTAGAGGTTTTGTTGGGTCTTGGGCATTGGGGATGACATTTTGGGTACCATCGGTGGCCATTGAACACAGAAGGGGAGAAGGGGAGAATGTGGTCGCAGAAAAAAAAAATTAGATAATGGATCTCAGCTCTGATACCATGAAGAAAGACAAGTTTGAATAATATTTTTCTCTTACTATTCATAATGCCATTAAGCATTATATATACACAATGTTTGAAATTTGAAATACAAAAGAGATTACAATAAAAGGAAATGATTAATTACTAGATAAATGTTACAAATTTAAAGATTTGAGATCCCTTGATTTTATCCCTTTAATTACTCATCTTGATTGTGTAATCTTATCATATATAATATATAAACAATAAATTAAAAGTAACATTTTATAATTTATAATTAATGAATTCTTAAATGATCATCCAATATAGCACACAAAATTTCAATAAAATCTATCGTTGTAAGAAATAATTGGAACGTACAGTACATATTATTTCTTTATTAAAACAGATTCGAATATTTCATTCTATTGCTTAATGATTTACGAAATGTCTGAATTTAGCATGAATTCCAATACTTAAAATAGAAGTACAAGAATACAACTCTCAAGAATTAGAAAGAGAAATAAAAACACTTAGAGACCAGATAGAAGACTCTCAAATTTTTGGTGAGAACAAACCATTCATTATCATCGTAGGTGTAACACAATGTTTATAAAACCCGCTATTTATTTGCGGGTGCGGGTTACCGCCATTTACCATTCAATTTCATTCACATTTTTAACAGTAAATCTTTTATATAATTAAAATGGGGTTGGGGTCAATATTTGGTTGCCCTAAATCCATTTTTTTTGAAACGTTGAAAATCCCGCCATCAAATTATCCGACTCAAACTTAAGCGGAGCAAGTAAAACCCTCCACTATCTCATGTTACAAAAAACGCACTACCTGGATTCAAGTTCAGGACCTGGAGGCTAGATCTCAAACCCTACACCACCAAAACACGCCATTTGAGGACCCTAAATCCAATTTATTCACTAATAAGTTGGCGATATTTTAGTCTCAAATTGTTTCCGTATTCGTATGTATTAATATTGTTAAGGAATAAAGCGGTTGTCTGCCTTAAATTAATAATTTTGATAATATCATTTCTCCACCAAATATTTAATCAAAGTTTAAAATCATTTAAAAATTCAATTGTCACAAATCCAAGTTATTCACAATAAGTAGACGATATTTTTGCTCAAATAGTTGTATGTGTCAATGTTTTTGTAAGAGATAGAAAGCAATTGTCTGCGTTAGATAAATAATCTAGACTCCATCCAATATTTAATCAAAGTTTAAAGTTATTCATTTTTTTTAATAAATTATTAGCGGTCCCATATCGAATTTAATCACAATAAGCTGACGATATTTTAGTCTCAAGTTGTAGCCTTGATTATATGTATTAATATTGTTAATTATGTGCCCTAGATTCAATAGGATTAAATTGTAAAATTAAATATTATTATTTTGATTAATAAAATTGACAGTATATCTGTCATTTTTATTATTTATATTAAATACTTATATTAGAGGAATTACCTTGGTTAATTTATGAGATCTTATTATTCTTAAATGTTCATGATTATAGTATTATCAACATTAGGATATTGATAATTTAGCTTAGATCGACATGTGTTATATCATTTCCTTCAAGAAAGAAGGTAGCTCATTTTATATGCTACTAGTGAATGTGTTTATTTAATCTAATATATTGATGTTTGTTAGAAAATAAGTACATCGAATTGATCCGTTTGAGAATTCATATCTGGAATGTTATCCACGCGTCTATAGAAATCTCTAAATTACGTTGGTTCAATGGATCCTTAGACTTGAGGCGTCCATGATACATTATATGTGGATCATATATACTTAGACATTACACATTTATCGTCTATAGTGAGATTCCGCATAGGGTAATGATTGGACAATATAAAAAGTTCGCAAAGGTTGTAAGGGATCAATAAAAGGTTTTAGCGCTCTGGATCGATATCCCAAAATGAATAATTTTGATATAAGTGATATATAATGACTATGATTAAATAGAGTATACATTTTTCATACTCTATAATTTTTAACGGATCTATATGAGGTAGAAGGATTGAATTATACGATAATTATATACGAAATAAGTTCACTGATGTAAGTATTATTTATCAATCATGATACATTGTTGGATATTGTTCTTGATTTATGGACATTAGTCTCTTAATTAAGAAGTTATTTGAAGATAAATTAATTAAATTAATTTATCTAGACTTGAAATCTATGATCATTTTTTGGAAAATCGATGAAACCCCATGTCATCCATACTGAGGATATTTAGACCCCGGAATGTATGCGTAGGTAAACCATTGCTGTCCCAAACTCTTACAAAGATACTACTCATTGCTCAAACCTGGGATCTTGAAGACAATGTCCTAAGTTCTAACCGTTGGACTGCACCCTTTGGAGACATCTCCATTGCCAATGTAAGCAAGAACCTAGTGGATCACACACTTTAATGTATTGAGAATTAATGATAAGTTAAAGAAAATTAAGTTTAGAACTTAATTGTCCAGTTATTAAAAATTTTGAGAAAATTTATAATTTTAGAGAAATTATAGATAAAAATAAAATTCTAAAAATTCTGGAAAATCTCAAAATTTTCGAGATTATTTAATAATTTTCAAAAGTGCAAGCGTTAGTATTGTACTTTTCAAAAGAAGATGACTGAAATATAATTAAACAATTTGTGCGCATTTAATGATTATTTAAATGGATAATTATTAATTTAACTTAGGGTGAATTAGGAATTATATTTATATAGGATTATACTATATCCGTATTTAAATACTCCTAATATAATTTGGAGTATTAAAAGGTAATAATAAATAATAATTCTCCGCAGCCACTTTGGTATGTTCTTTGAATTGAATTTTTTTTTTCTTTTAACTAGCATAGGGCTCCACATGTGTGGGTTGAGTACATCTTTGATTATATTTCATATCATAATAAAATGTTAATAAGATTTTAGGTATTGATCTTATTAATGATCTGACTCTAGTTGATTTTATATTCTAAATGAGACAATTATTTACTTACACATAATATTTATGTTTCATTGGTTTGTCTATCAATTCTCAAACAATGTTTTTTTTTGAAAGACTCAAGCAATGTTTCTAATTGACATTAGATTTTCTCTCTCATCTTAATTTTTCATTTGAAAACATATTCTTAATTATAAATAACTTTAAACATATTTAATTTTCTTTCAAATGAATTCCAATGAAATTTAATATAATTTATTCAATTTAAGCTTAAATTTTCTTATCGAACTTGAAATCTTGACTGTGTAGCACCCCGTAATTCTGACGACTAATACGTTATGGGACGCATGATACATGGTATAAAATTATGTTTGAACACGTATACACTAATGAAATGACTTTTTGAACATTCGGCAAATTTCTCGTAGTTCCGATATAGAATTCATTCCAAGATTAAATCTGGACAGCCCGTGATATTTGGACCGTAACTTTTTCATATGAAATTCGATTTTTATAAATTTTATATTTTTGGAAAGCTAAGGTCGAGACCTATATCTTCTACGTTGAATATTTTTCCAAATTTGAATCAGAAGCAGGTCAAAAATATAACTCAATACTTTAGATGAATAATACATGCAGACCTCTCTAGAGAATTCTACATTTCTCTCCAAAAATCTGATTTTTCTTCAAATCAAAACATACAAAATTAGCCAAATCAGCCCATATTATAAATAAGGGATACTATTCACTTATCCCCAATATTTGAGAGAAAGAGAGAAACGTCAGAAGAAAGAAAGAAGAAGAAAGAAAGAAGAACAAGAAAGAAAGGGAAATAAATACAAGTCGTCCCATAACAAGTTAAGAAGAATAATAGCAACCATATGAGACTTGATGGATAAAGAAAATCAAATGAAATGAGGTAAGACCAACTTGACCCAAAACTTGGATTGTGAGATTTTAAAGTATGATGCTATGAGGTTGCTAGAGTTATTTGTGGTAGAGAATACATTTTGGTGATTAATAAAAAAAATTGATTGTATGATAAAATGTCCAAATATTTAAAAATCCTAAGTATTGAGCTAAAACAAGAATTATGAGATTAAAGAGTTATTTAATGATGATATATTGGTATAGAATGTATGAAGTTGAAGCTTAATAGAGTGGTTTGTGTAATGGTTATAGTGTAGAAAGGTTGGGAACACATTTGGACAAGTTAGACATTGTAAAGTTAAGCGAGGCCCTGGAAAATTGGCTTAGCGTCGCGACGCCCAGCACCCAGCGTCGTGATGCGTGTGAATTAGAGGCACACTAGCTCGGGCTTGATTTGGGGAGCATCGCGATGCGTAACGAGCAAAGGCTCTGCCTCAGGTCTGATCAGGTGGGCGTCGCAACACGTAGTGTCTGGCGTCACGACGCGAAGCAAAGCATGCTCTTTGCCTACGACTGTTTGGATAGGCGTCGCGACGCGCCAGACTCGGCGTCGCGATGTGATACAGAAAAAGTTTTATATTATTACAATTTTATCTTAGAACAATAAAGTCCATCATCAGAGTCTCGTATCAGCCCATATACACGCAATATATCATGTCACAAACATAGATCATCATATAGTGATAATAGTTTCGAAGCATATACCGCGATTTATATTCTAATTAAGTTACCAATTAAAGGTCATTGCAGGAACTACAAATTCCTTTGGCGAAGTGAAGTAATCCTAAGTGGACTCCAAATCTGTGAGTGGACCATTTTCTCAAACTGATTTTATTTAAATATTTTTGATGTGAGACTTACTTTTAAAGCACATATGACGTTAGCCAAAGTTTGATTTCAATTATTTTACGAATGATAATGTTTTAGAAAGATTGATTGCAAGGTATGATTTTGTGATTTTGGAGGCATGGAGGAAAAACCCACCTCATATGTAACTTGGTACAGACATTGAAATTGACAGTTACTGGAATTGACGGATATGACATGTGTACATGTAGAGCAAGACTAGTGGACGACGATACGTAACACCCCTAGATCATAGTTTTAGTGGCTTGGGGGACAGCTATACGTAACGCCCTAAGACCACCAGATTTTAGGACTAGGGGGACGGCGATACATAACACCCATAGACCCTAGATTCAGGGACATGATAAAGGCATGTATTGGGGGACGGTACGCCCCAATGGCATGAGTTTGCACACCTGGATCCAGTTCAATGGCGATACGTAACACCCCAAGACCACTAGTTTGGGCGTATGGGGGGACGACGATATGTAACGTCCTCATACGTCAGGTTTTCTACATATACTCAAATACATGGTTTTCATAATAATGATTTTATAAAAGAGCGTTTACGAGAAACAGTTTTATGAGAAACTCAGAGTTTTATAGAAAGAAAGGTTTCTAGGAAGTTTCACAGAAAGATAATTGATTTTCAGAAAAGAAAGAGTTTTTAGAAAAGATAGTTTTCATGAAAGTTTCAATTTTTGAACAATGGATTTTATAAGTATTTCAATTTTCCATTTTAAAATTGTCCAATCACTAGGTCGTTCAAACGATCTAACCCATCTACTCTTAGTTTTTCTATTTTGCATGTATATGAGAGAGTAATTTAAATCTTGATTAATTATTGACAAACTTTGTTACCGCATTTATAACTGGTTTTATTTATTTGGCATAATTGAGTACCTAACTGAACTTATTATAGAAAAATATTATCACAGTCTTTATAGCCGGTTTTATATGTTTTAGCATAATTAATTCCTGAAGTAAATTAACTGGATAATAATGACAATTTATATATTATAAAAAGTAAGATTTATATATATTATAAATATCAATAGTGGATCCCCTAGCCCCATCATTCTAATTTATTGTTGCAGTTCAATTTAAAATTGTCCATCACAACAAACAATTCAACACTTTTTGTTACTTGAATTATTATTTTATTTTACTAAATTTATTCCCTGTGGATCGACTCCAGACATACCGTGTTATTTTATTACTTCGACACTGTTATATTTGGGAGTAAAGAACATTCTTTGTGAGTGCGTCAAGTTTTTTTTTTATATTTTCTACATCTCATTTTTCTTTGCATTTGTGTAGATTCCACTATTTACTGATTGATCCTAACATGTTTGAATCTAGGCGTCCCACATTTAGACAAACCCTTTAAAAAAAATTTCAAGACTACAGAGAAGAGAAAAATGAATTGAAATAGGGTTTACATGTTGCCAATGAATTTTCTGAACTATCTCCACCTAGAGATAATTTCATAATTTTTTCTGAAAACTGTATTCGAGAAATTGAGACAGCTAAACTAAAAATTCATTTGAGATCAGAATTAACAAAAATTAGAGGACATTTTTGTAGGGGTTTTATACGGAATTACAGGGTTAGCGCAGCGGAACGCGGAAAAACGTATTTTTCCGATTTCAAAATTTTTTCTTGTATTAATTAAAGAAACATATTTATTTAATTAACCAATACTTAAAATATGAAATTTTAACCTAAGAAATCATATTTCTTTTAATAACTGAATTATCCTAAAATTTTGCAAATTAATCATTTTGATCCTTAAATAATTAAATACATATTTAATTGATTCCAAATCAATCCCAAAATGATTCTACATGTCTAATACATGAAATAATAATTTGCAACACAAATCCAGAATTTTCTTGAAATTGCCGAATACAGCCCATATTTTTCTTAATTGTAATTTGGCCCCAAATGTTCAAAACATGTCAAGATCAAATTCAATCAATCCAAAATTTAATGTACATCAAATATACATCAAATTATATCATATATATGAAAAGCCCCAAAATTGGATTAGTTTAAGAACTCTAATTTCATAAATTACTCCAATTACACAATTTATATTAAATTGAATTAATTCAATGCTTTAATCAATTCAATAATTCACCAAACAAGTCTCACCATCATGAAATTAATTACGAACAATTCTAGGTTAATTATGAATGGCTAATCAACTCTAGAATGACAACTTTAATATTTTATTAATCAATTAAGCATAATTACTCATAATTAGCTCATTAATTAATCATACATGCTAATCACATTCAACAAGCTTTGAACACATATAATTACAAACCCAAATAGTAGAGACATTAACTTAGCAACACAAATTGAATCTAAGATAAATTGAAATAATTTTCATGTAGAAGAAAGTGTGAAATTACTTACAAAATTCAAGTTTTTGCCTTTGTATTTCTTTATTTCTTCCACAAATGCTCTCAACTCACTTTGTAAATATTTTGTGAAACTTGTCTAAGTGTTGAAATGAAAAAACAAAACCATTTTGTTAATGTGAGACCAAATATCCTACTTTATTTAAAATTATATTAGTGATTTATCATTATCTCTCACACTCTAATGTTCCCTCTATTTCTCTCAAAACTTAACAACCACTAACCATAACTCCTAATATCACTAAACTTCTTTTACTATAAATTGAAACTAATCATAAGTTTTCCCTTTAGTGTGAATCAATTAATAGTAAGAAATATATTGAATTGAAAACACAAAATCAGTAGAGATAGAAAGTGTGGGCAGGAGAGAGAAAAGGCTCATTCGTCGTCTTCCGATCACCTTTTTCGGCGAGTGACCACTCCAGGAGAATCCCCTCGTCGAGATGAATCAAACGCCGACGGTTCGATCGCCATGATCCTCCGCACGCGCCTCCACGCTCCGCCACACCGCCGTTTCACGCGCCCCACGCTCCGCCGTGCATGAACGACACCTCATGGACCAGAATCTTCTCCTAGTCGAGATACACATGTTAGACACCTCGTTTTCCCAATTCGGACCTCCAGTTATCGTGAAACGAGCCAAGAACGAGAGTTAACGCCGTTCGATCGTTCGTCGGTGATCACCGTGCATCCGCCATTACCACCACCGCCATTGTGATCCTGGTGACGTGTTCTGTTCGTTGATCACCTCATTCTAAAATTTTGGAGTCGTTGGAGCTCGATATGTTATATTTTACAGTTTTAGGGGTGTATTTGTAAGATTTTGAGAGTCTTAGACTTATTCATAATTTGACATGTTTAGGGACCTAAATGCATGAATTCTGTTTTCTAGTGAGTAATAGGTGATAAATGAAAAGTTTGGGACTAAATTGATAATACTGGAGAGTATTTGGGTTAAATTACAAATTTGAAAAATTTAGGGGTAAAATCATAATTTTAATAAAATATAGGGACCTGATCGTAATTTTATAATTTTTTTTTCCAGATTTTAGCGAGGCATATAGATTTTTATAGAGAATTTTGTATGGATTGAGGTAAGTATAAAGTACGATGATTCCTTTAACATAAATGTTTGTTGATTGACGTTTGATATGTGAGTTTACGTAATATAATATAAATATATTTATATATATATGTTGGAAAATTGATTGAAAAATCGATAGCATGAGAATATAAATTGTGAATAAAAATTTTGGGTATAAATTGTATGCTTGTACTATGAATCGAAGTATTTGAGTATTATGTGATTTTGAGATGAGTTGATGGATGAAATGCGATGAGATGTGTTGTATTGGATGTTGTGTGAGATTGTTGTTATGCTGTGGGATTTAGTATGATAATGTCAGATATGCGAGATTAGCAGAGGCATGTGGTTCAATCCCCATCTTGCACATTTATGCGGGATTTGTTGGGGTTGGTGCTCAGAGCGCCAATTCCCGGTTGTATTTCTTTATGAATACTACTGTTATGAATAATATATGCAGTTTCTATAATATAATATATCTTTTAATATGGTAAAGATGTAATGACCTTAGAATGACTAGTCATGGTACTGTTGCAAAAGCGTCGCAACTGACATTGAGTAGTATCATGACGTTGTCATTCTCAGACAGTTCCTGGTCAATGTTTACACTACTTGGTCAGTATAGTAAACCTGTTGAGACCGATACATGTCGTATACTGGAATATATGATTCCAATGGTTTCTCAATGAACCATAAGTCTTGGAGACTAGTATAGACGTGTAGGTGTTTATAGCGGATAAACACTGAATGACTCCCCGAAGATTCTTAATGGATGGTACACCAACGTCAATAAGAATCTTAATAGATGGTACACCACCCAAGCTCTGAACTAGAGTCCAGGTACACGAACCTATGTCGTCATCCCGGCTCTGAAACTAGGATTTAGGAGCGTTACGTATCGCCGTCCCCATAGTCCTCTACATGTGCACATGTCTCTGTCCGTCAATTCCAAGTTGTCTCAAGTTACATACTGGGGTGAGTTTTTTCCTCATGCCCCGAAAATCATAAAATCAAATTCTGAAAACATTTCTTTTCTAAAAAATATCATAGAGCATAATCTTTCATGAAATAACTGTAATGAAAATAAACTAACGCCCTAAAGCGTAAAAGTAAGTCTGTTATCAAAATAATAAAATGAAAATCAATTTAAAGAAAGAGTTTCCACTCACTGTTTTTGGAGTCTGGCTGGTACTGGATCCTTACAGAAGAAAATTGTGATTCCTTAGATAATATAGGGTCAGAAACTTAATTAGCATGTAAGTTGTAACATTGAATATCAAAAATTAGCTAAGCTAAATGATGTATCATCGTATCTTGTTTATAAGGTTTATCGTGCTTATGTCTCGATGTAGGATATGCATATGAACTGATATGAGACCTATAAGATGGCCTCAAGCATGCTAGAAAGAAACATTGGTGGCTTAAAACTGATTCAGACCACATTTTGAACTCGAGTTGCGTCGCAAATGAATTTTAGTTTTTTTAGCACGCGTCGCGACACAGGTTCCTTCTTGCGTCGCGACACGAATATGGAAAATCAGATTCTGCACTAGTTCTTCAAGTTTTCTTTCTTTAGCCGAGACATCCCCAATGCTTCCATATCAATTCTTATCACATAAACTATGTTATTAAACTTCAATAAACACATATTCTACATCCATTATCAACCTTAACTACTCACTAATCCTCAAAATTATTAATTTTAACCAAACTTTAAAACCTCCAAATTTGAGTATTTAGCTCCTTAATCATTTTCCTTACTTAACAATCACCAATATACAATTCTTATCATGCCAACATCTCTATTCTATCATCACAATTTCAAAATTCAATAAACCAAAATTTGGGTCAAGTTTTCTTACCTTCTTCTTTTTTATTTTCTCCATTCCCTAAGCCTCCAATGGTTGCCATGATCAATTTTTACTTCATCTTCCTTCTTTCCTCCTTTCTTTTCTTATTCTTCTTATTTCTTCTTTCTTTTCTTTTTCTCCTTCTTTTTCTCTCATTTCTTCTTCACGTTTTTCTTTTCTTTTGTTTTCTCAATTTTTGATTTATGAATAGTAAGTCTTTATATAGTGGGGGTGTTTGATATTTGGAAATATTGAGAAATGTGTGGAAAAGTCTAGAAAAATTGAGATTTCTCTTTTTAACCATGAAATCACTATTCATCCAAATTTTGACTCGTATTTTTGACTAGCTTATGGTCTGAATTTGGGAAAATATTCAACTCGAAAGTTGTAGGTCTTGATCTCAGTTTTCCGACGATGTAAAATTCATAAAAATTGGAGTTCATACGAAAACGTTACACCCCCAAATACCCTGGGATGCAAAAGGAAACACTGTACAGTCCGTCCAGGGACTTTGAGAAATTTACCGATCGTCCCCAAAGTCGTTCCATGAGCGTATTTGAGTCCCCACATAATTTATTTTACATGCCTTCATCCCGTACATAACAGTATCGATGTAGGCAGTAGTAAAAACTTCTGATCGTTACAGATTTAGGAAAACTTTTTTGTTTTAGACCATTTTGGTATAAACATTGATTTGAGATTTGTTGGATTGTATTTTATGAAATATTACTTTTCTTTGCGAACTTTTGGTTCAGTGGCATGACATATAGGTGCTCGAACTGAAGTGGTTCGCGGACCCCCTTTCTAGGGTTGGTCCTGCTCTAAGGAGGGGGTCGTGACAATTAATTCCCCTAAATGGCCGAATTTTTGGCTTCCAAAAATAAATGACAATTATTTCATTTTTGTTCAATTTTCATTGGCACACATTTTATAAAATTAAAGTTAACACTTTATCTTTAATAAAGCAAACAAAATGTGTTCCAATAGAATCAAGCCATTTGAAAGCAAAATCATTATAAAAGATATTTATTTTGTTAATTAGTTTAATTATTTAACAATTAAATAATTAAATATAAATATCTTAAATATATGTATTATATTTACATTAAATATCTCAAATACATATATTAATGATATATGTCAAATATCACAATTTGATATTTTATTAATGTATATTTAATAAAATCAAGTATTAAATACAAATACACATTTAATTAGAAATGACCGTTATGTCCCGATTGCATGTATTTTTCGTTTAACTGTTAAATGAATTATAAATAATCAATATTATTCATAATAATTGCCCTAGTGCTCCACGAGTATATTTCATTAGTGAGACTCTCTAGATTCAGACATATCCGTCACGGAATCAAATTTCGTGTCCATAATTCACCCATCAGTAAATTATGACGAACACAGATATACTCTCTGAATCATACAGGTCGAGGTCATTGCATACGTATAATCCATTGTCATAGGTATCCGGATTATTCCAGAGATATAGATACAATGTAAAATCTCTATAGATTTAATCACGTCGACGTTTCTATTAGCAATCCCTCAAATAACACTTAGAATTGATTTCTACAGTGTACCACGGGCCCATGAATTTAACATATTGCTAATTCCATATTGAATACCTATGCTCTCTACACAGAACTGACATATCCTTTCTTGATACACACAGGATATCCGGAGCATCTGTCTATACCCAACGAACAGGCGGAGGTCTGATCTAAATAAATCGGTGACGTGACTGCCATATAAGTGTGGAGGATAACTCATATATCCACAGTGGTATCTAAATTCAAAGAATCATTATACTCACTCAACCTGAGAAGATTCTTATTGACGTTGGTGTGCCATCCATTAAGAATCTTCGGTGAGTCGTTCAGTGTCTATCCGCTATAAACACCTACACGTCTATACGAGTCTCCATGACTCATGGTTCACTGAGAAACTATCGTAATCCAAGATTCCAATATACGACATGTACTAGTCTCAACGAGTTTACTTTATTGACCAAGTAGTGTAAACCTTGACCGAGAACTGTCTAAGAATGACAACGTCATGATAAACCTCAATGTCAGTTGCGACGCTTTTGCAACAATATCATAACTAATCATTCTAAGGCCTGTTACATCTTTACCATATATAAGAAGAAGTTATATAAAAGAAACTGTATATTTTATTCATAATAAAATATTACATTAGTATTTACAAAGAAATACATAATAAAATTGGCGCTCAGAGCACCAACCCTAATAGTTTTTAGGATATAATCATTACATTTGTGCTATTTGTTTGTCATTTATTTTACTATTTGTTCTTCAATTTTTATTTTTATTTTTTTCAATATTGCATTTGCATATCTAAATTTTAGCATATAGTCTGCATTTAAGATTGCACGAGACATTGGTCTCGGTCATTTAGCGGTAGATTAAATAGAGAATTTTCATCAGCTTCACCATCAGTTAAAATGGCTGATAACCAAAATGAAAACCTTCCCAACCGAGATGAAAATCCAGTTGATCATGTAGAACATTAGTCTCAGCATGGCGATCTTAATCATCTTAGGACACTCAGAGAATTCATGAATCCCACTAGGACAGGATCATCATTTTACATTGCTTTCCCCCAGATGCATCACGTTTCAAATTTAAACCAAATGTCATCCAACTTTTACCCACTTTCCACTGTTAAGAATCAGAAAATCCTTATCAGCACTTAAGGGAATTCGAAGAAGTATGTAATACTTGCACATATCAAAATTACAACATGAATATAATTTGACTCAAGTTTTTTTCCATTTTCTTTAAAAGATAAAGCTAAAATTTGGCTGCAAAACCATATGTCAGTATCCATAAGAACATGAGATGATTTGTAAGAGCAATTTCTTAAAAAAAACATTTCCCATTCATATGATAAACTCCTTCAAGAGGAGAATCACAACGTTCACACAAGAGTCAGGGGAAATAATTTACCTATGTTATGAGATATTTAAGGAAATGTTAAATGTTTATCCACATCACGGGTTTAAAGGGCATGGAGGTTGGTTTCTTACTTCTACGAGGGTTTAACACCCCAAAGTAGACAAGTAGTGGAAATGATGTGTAATGGTGAATTTAAGGAGAAAAGTCTCGAATAAGCACTAGATTATCTAGAACACATAACGGAGAATGCACAACAAAGAGACATAATTGGCACTTATGAGTCGTCTGTAAAACCATAGTCATCTGGTATAGGCATGTTTAACCTTAGAGAAGATCAGACCTTTATGCTAAATATGCGTCTCTAGCTAAAAAATTTGAGGTATTAAAAATGAGGAAGAGTGATCATGTCAAGTCAACTCAAGAAGTCACGTGTCATATTTGTAATTCAAATGAACATGTCACACAAGTTTGCCCAACCTTACCTGCCTTGGAAGAATGTTTTTATGACCAAGTTAGTTCCATAAACACCTTCAAGAGATCAAATCCAAACCCATACTCCCACATCGATAATTCTGGTTGGAGAAACCATCCAAGCTTCAATTGGAGGAATGATAATCAAGCACAACCATCACAACAACCTCACCAGGTACACCATAATTTTCAAAATTTTCAGAATTAAGCACGATATCTCCCACCATTTAGGAAAACCCTTGAGGATATCTTGCATGCATTCATTAAGAAATAAGAAGCCATCAATAACCAAAATATGCAAATATTGATTAATCTGAAAGATATTTTTCCAAAATCATATCTGCATTGACCATTCATGAGAAATGAAAGTTTCCTACACAACTACAAACCAAACCCCAAGATTCATCAAACTCACGATGGTAGTTCTAGTAGTCAACACATAGACCATGTAAATCTGTTATTACTCTTCATAATGGTAAATTCATCCACAGATATATTCTTGAACATCGTGAAGTTGAAAATAAATTGGCTTTAGATGGTAAGGTATGGGTTGATGAACCATTACCTATCGTTGATGATAACGATTTTTCACATGCACCTTCATTTCCTCAAGCATTGAAACAAAGAAATTGAACCATTCCTCAGAAATATATGAAATATTCAAACAAGTGAAGGTCAATATTCTTTTGTTAGATGCCATCAAATAGATACCATCTTATGCCAAATTTCTGAAAGACTTGTGCATCGTTAAAAGAAGACATCAGGTAAGAAATAAAGTTTTTCTAGCTAAACAGATAAGTTACATTCTCTCAACCAATAATGTATTGAAATACAAAGACCCTGCCTGTCCAACTATTTCATGTATTATTAGAAATCATAAAATTAAACATGCATTACTTGATCTTAGAACTAGTGTCAATTTACTTCCATTTTCGATTTACCAACAACTTAATATTGGGGAGTTAAAACTAACTTATACTACTCTTTTACTTCTCGATAGATCAGTCAAGGTACCAAAAGGAATTGTGGAAGACGTGTTATTACAAATCGATAAATTCATATATCATGTGGATTTTATTGTCTTAAAAACACAACCTGTAGCATACAATTACAAGCCAATTCTTGTATTACTTGGTAGTCCATTTTTAGGCAACAGCTAATACTTTAATTAATTACAGGAATGAAATCATGAATTTGTCCTTTGATAATATGACGTTGGAGCTTAATGTTTTTAATATGTGCAAGCAAACATATGATGAAGACTATGAAAATAATAACATGAAACTAATTGAACCAATTTTGGAAGAACATATTCAGGGGAATTTATCTGACCCTATGGAAATTTGTACAGCTAATTTTCTTGAATCAAGTACACAATTAGATTCATATATTTCTAATGATTTTTCTTTACTTGATTCTACACAGGTACTGGAAGACGATAGAGAGAAATAAATTTTGAGGAACGAGGAACACTAGAAGAAGAAAAACACGAGGAAACACCCAAATTGGAATTGAAGACTTTGCCATAAGGATTGAAGTATGCTTTTATTAGAGATGAACAAACTTACCATGTGGTAATTTTTTTTCTCTTACAAGTGATCAAGAAGGTAAGTTGTTAAATATGTTGAGAGAACATAAACAAGAAATTGGATGGACTTTAAAAGACATAAAATGAATTAATCCTTTAAAATGCACATACATAATACATTTCAAAGATAATGTCAGGACTCATCGACCACCCAAAAAAATATTAAACCTTTACAAGAAAGAAGTGGTTAAAACAGAAAGACTTAAATTTCTTGATTCATTCATCTCTTACATGTCTGGTTTGGAGAAAAGCATATATGCTAAGAAACGGAGAGCTAAACAATTAGGTGTTTGTTATAAATCTCGTGGTCATTCTTTAGGAATGATGTCTAGTAATCACGAAGAAAAAATTCAATTCATTAGATATGGCTTGAGTAAGGAGTCATTAGATAATACATCATTGACTATTGAGACGCATCCTAGTGTATTTGATAGATTGATTCACAACTAACATACATAATTCAAAAAGAAAGATAACAATACAGTCTTCGGATTCCGACTCTAAAAGACCATGTTTGCCAATTTATAAGAAAATTGGATGGGAAATATATCCTCGACCCATAGAGGACATTCAAACTGTTGGACGTAAAATCGGAGGAAGATGTGAGCCACAATCACAACTACCTGTACATATTATTTCAATTTACTGCTTCAACTTCATTTACTTTAAATTACTGTTTTGATTTCCTTTACTTTAATTTTACCGACAATATCTAAACTTTTTGACTTTCACGATCTATTTTACTGTTCATATGATAAATTATCATTTTATAGGTATTAATGCCTTTATTATTCACCGTTTTTCAGGATACATAAATACAACTCGTCATTTTTCTTTTTGACACATCCAAATAAGAGAGAGAGCAAAAATGGAGAAAACTTCAGTACTACGAGTCACCAATATCTGTGTATTTTGTGGATCTAGCTATGGTACTAAACTAGAATTTGTTGAGGCTGCAAAAGAATTGGGTAGAGTTATGAAGGAAAGAAACATGCACTTAGTATATGGGGGTGGCAATCTAGGATTGATGGAATGTGTTTCAAAGGCAGTACAAGAATGAGGCAGTCAAGTTTTAGGAATCATCCCAAAAAATTTGGCAGACATAAATCTTATCGAAAAATCAAATGGAGAAGAATACATTGTCTCAGGTATGTCTGAACAACTTATTGAAATGATTAATCATGCTGACACTTTTAATGCTTTACCAAGTGGGCTGGGTACGTTGGAAGAAATATCCACAGTTGCTACTTAATGTAGATCAAATATCCACAGTTGCTACTTAATGACACTTTTAATGCTTTACCAAATTTGAACATTCACCGAAAACCCATTGGACTACTTAATGTAGATCAATTTTTTGATTTTCTTTTACTATTTCTTGAGGATGCTAAAAGACTTGGGTTCATTTCAAAACCGGTAAAATATATTATTCTTACTATAGAAAAAGCTGATGAATTAATCGACCAACTATTAGCATATGAACCAAAAATCGACCCAATTCTTTCCAAGTTGGACTAGTCAGAAAACGATTATGGCAAAAAGCGTAGAGTGGACTTGAATCTTAATCTGTAGCTTTTTTGGGTTAAATAGAAGTGTTGTTGATTCAATTGTCTTTTCTACACTAACCAAGTGATGTCTTCTAAACTCTACTTCTTCTTATTCAGACATTAGGGACAACGTCTCAATTTATTGGGGGAATGAATACTTGACTAAATAGTTTTCGTTTTTATGTTTTCCTTTGTGTGAAAAAATATTTTTATTTTTGTGTTGTTTTTAAAAAAATTATGTTATTTTTATTTTGTTGTTATTTTATGTGTAAAAAAAAAACATATTTTTGTGTCGATTTTCTTTTGTGTTTTTATTCAAAAAAACTACACACAAACCAATAATAAAATTTTGACTAATCAATGTTCAGAGATGACAGTGTAAAGAGTTTTCGCACCTGAGACGCATCTCAATTTGTTTCGTAATAAGTTATTTTTGTTTCTTTCTTTTTGAATCATTCAAAATTATGAATTCTCCATAATATTGATTAAATTTGCTTTTCATATGCTCATTTAACAAATATTATCAACATTCATGGTAACATATGATCGTGGGTTGTAAGTGAAAAGTTTGTAATATTCAGTTCTCTAGTTTGTTGGAGGTAGCACTTAAAAGCAGTTGAATTTCTATTTTTATTCAAAAAAAATAAGTTTTTACTTAGTAACCGAATATCTTGCCTCAACAAGCAGTGATTATTCGCGTAAAATGGTAGGACTTGAGTTAGTTTAAAAAAATGATAATGATAATAATAATAATAATAATAATAATAATAATAATAATATAATAATAATAATAATAATAATAATAATAATAATCAAGTTTTTACTTAGTAACCGGATATCTTTCCTTAGCAAGCAGTGATTGTTTGCGTAAAACGGTAGAGCTTAAGATTGTAAAAAAAAATTGCGTGAATAAGTTCGATTTCGTAACCTCTCAAACTCGAGCAATTAAGTCTGTATGAATGTTTTAACACTTAGTGCCCTAAGTCCAACTGGTCTGGGAGTCACTGGCTCAAAGCACGTTACATGGGTTAAAGAGAAAGCTTAAGTGAATCGAATACTTATTCTTTTTGACATCTGAAATCCGAGCAATTAAGTCTATAGGGGTGTCTTAACACCTAGTGTCCTAAGCCCACTGGTTTGGGAGTCACTGACCCAAAACTCGTTACAAAGATTGAAGATATATTATCCATACAAAAAAAAGACTAATTTTGTATTTATAAATAAACTCTCTCATTGCCAAAAAAATGTGAACTCTAATATAATCTTAGGAAAAAAAATATTTCTCTATTTTCAACAAGACTTGTGAATATTGTGGGCACGATAAATTGATTAGTACTTTGTCTTATGTATGTATGGAAGAATGGTAAACGGTACATGAAAATTTACTTATTTGATAATTTAGAAAGAAATAAAACAATTAATAACATTGATAAGAATTTTTTAGTTTTCGCTTAAATTACTAAGGACTAATAACAAGCTGGTTGGGGGCGTGATGAACCCTAAAAAGTATACATCTATTAAAAGAAATACTAATCATTTTACACATGTAGTTTCATTAATCCCTTTAATTTAGCACATTTGTGAAATAATAATTAAATTTATGTTTTATATATTTTTATTGTCATTTTCATTTCATATGTAGGTGAATAATACTTTGGATGCATAACTAGAAATTGACGTGATATTTGGATTTTGGAGGGCAGGAACTTGAAAGTGCATTCTAATAGTGGACAATTTCCAGTTCTAAGGTTTTCAAGGTCGAAATTGGTGAAGAAGACAATGCGTGTTACATGTAATTTTAATTATTAGAAAATAAAATAAAATAAAAAAATAAAAGTTAAAATGTCACAATCCACCTATTGTGATAAATATTTGCAATATGATCAACAAAAATTAAAAATGTCATAAAAGGAAAAAGAAAAAATAAATTAGTAAAAATTTATTATTTGTATTTGATTTGGAAAATTGTAATTATTAATTGAGTGATGAGCACTTCTACAATAAATAGAGGTGCCCACCTCTCATTTTCTCTCATGAAAAATTTGGAAGAAGTCTTATGTGTTTTATTTTTCTTGTAATTTTTTTTTTCTTTCAGTAATAAAATTATGTAAGTTCTTATTCAAATCATAAGTAGCTAATTCCATTCTGTTGGGGTAAATGGTGAAACTCTAAATATGAGAATATAAATCAATCTTACTTATATTATATATATGAATTATAATCTGAAGACTAATGTTTAATATTTTCTTATATTTGCGGGTGTCTTGATTCTCTGTAAACAATCAAATCTTGGTTGGCACAGTTAATACTTTGCCCCATATTATATGATAGAGTAATTTAAATCTGGAATAATTATTGAAAAACTTTGTTACTGCCTTTATGACTGATTTTATTTATTTTGCATAATTGAGTACTTAACTAGACTTGTTATAGACAAATATTATCATCACATTTATGGCTGATTTTATATGTTTGGCATAATTAATTCCTGAAGTAAATTAACTGGGTAATAATGACAATTTATATTTTATAAAAAGTAAGATTTCTCTATATTTGAAATATCAAGAGTGGATCCTATAGCTGCATCATTCTAATTTATTGTTACAGTTCAATTTAAAATCGTCCATCACTTCAAACAATTCATTTTTGATAATGTATGAGTTAACTATGTGAGATTTGAGTTATGATTACTGTATGTGATATAGATGTGATTGTTTGTAAAATGGTTCGTAATATGCTCTCCGACATTGATAATGAATGTGTATGTCTGCAAAGGATTTGTAATGTGTTTTTTTATTTCTGATAACGAAAAAGTTTGTCTGCAAGAAATCTGAATTATGTTATCTGTTTCTAGTAATGAATGTATTCGTATGAAAGATAGTGCATTCTGATTTCTGAATCTGCTAACGAATGAGATTGGCTTATAGTATCTACATCTTGATTTTTGTTTCTGAATATAGATGAAATTGACTGTATAGAAATTGTAATATGTTTTCTGTTTCTGATAATGAGTGAACTGACTGTAAGAATCTGTATTATGTTATTTCTCTGATAATGAATGTCATTGACTGTTTATAAATTAATTGTGTGTTTTGGTTCTATTTTGTGTGTGTGATTTGTTGCCTTTGATGATTATGGTATGTTGTTAGAAAGAAGATTTGAAAGCTTGTATGAGTCATGTTTCTGAATGTGTAAATATTTGTATGAATTCGGAGTTTGAACATTCAAAGAAATTGCATATAAGGTTTCTGATCCGCACCAGATACGCTTTATGAATTAAGTTTCTTGGTCCCGAAAGACCTTATGTTTAAAGAGTGTAAGAGCAGTATGGAGTTTAAATTTTTTTGACGAATAATTGCATATATGTATGCATACATATGTTTATAAATACATTATTTGAAATCTGTTCTTGTTTTTCGTGATGTGTGTGGTTACCTACTGAGTTTTATAACTCGTACCACGTCAATTTGTTAGTTTTATAGGTCGACAACCATATCGATCAGCCTTAAATGTCTTTGGATAGTCATACTCGAGACAACAAAATCATTCATGTTGCAGTCACTTACTCTAGAGTCTTGGGGAATGTATTTATGTATAGAAGTCTATACCTCTTGTTTATGTATTGGGTCGTGCAATGCACGCTGTCATTTGTATGTAGATAAAGTTTTAGTTTGTATGCTTCGAATCGGGCATAGAGCCCTGAGTATTGATCATGCGATATGTTTTGTTTTGAGTTAGACCGGAAGTCTTATATGATTATTTCCTATTTTGATAGGTTGTTATGGTGCTGGACTGTGATCCAGGTTGTCCATTTTCAGGGCACGTCATGTCCGATTTTCGTAAATTTTGAGGCTCAGGGAGACAGGTTATTCATGTCTCCTGCCGGTTACATCATACCTCTTGCGGATGTTACAATTATTTTAATGTCTTTTAACTTAATATTTTTTTGTTAATTTATAATATAATTTATTAAATTTATCCTATTAAATTTATTTTTTTTCGGTTAATGTACGGCATATTTAAATAAATAGAGACATAAAAAAAAACTAGCATTGAAGAATTTTAATGGAAAGTAATTGAGGAGAATAAGTTAATTTAGAATAAACTAAACATTTACTTGACGTGTGCAGAGGGAGTTGAGCATTAAATTGAAAATTTCAAATTAGAATCCAATTTATTCCCATAGTTGATTTTGTTTATTCTTCTTTCCCTAATTCAATAATGTTAATAATAATTTCTTTATTAGGGCTATAATGTAATTTAAAATATGCAACTTTTAACTTTTACCAATTATTATTAATTCTATAAATTTTTTTTCCCAATATTGATAGTTGATAAGCTATGCTTATTTGAGGATTTCGGTATTTATGATTGATCACTTTAATTGCTTGAATTAATTTAATGTAAATTAAACGTCATGTAATACGGTTTGTGTGTGATTCTACCTAACAGTTTCTATGTTTCTGAATGGATATTCATAAAGTTGATATACTTACCTAGATGTCATAAGAATACTTTTGATATCCACAGACGCCATGTTCATTAAATACATTAGGAATTGATCATCAACATGTGGTATTAAATTGAGATTAATATGTTAAAGTTGGTTGGGAGAGATTAGTGACGATGAAGTCATATATCCTAACCTAATGTATAATCGCCATTTTTCAATAAATTGTTAAGAATTATTCAATTTCTGTGATTCGACATCCATGCTTGTATTCTTTATATTATCTTCCGATTCATACACTTACGAGCATTGAATCCTAGGTATAATTTAAACAAAAAATATTTCACAACAATTTCCATTCTTTTACTATGAAATTTTCTGTTTATTGTTTATGGATTATGGGGGCTGATATTGAGATTAATTGACTGTAATGGACATCTACAATTAATTTTGATGCATAAAACTGGAATAAAAAGTAAAGAAGAATATATAATTATTGGAGACGAACAGGCGCAACTGTCGTCTACGTACAAAACCAAGCACGCAGCTGCATGCAAATCTTGCAAGCAGATTGCATGACATGTACAAAATATATATTATATATATATAAGGTCATGTTAACGAGTGTCCCTAGAGTACTCATTAAGAATTCATTTTAGAAAAATTTTGACATAACTTTTATGGGAAAGGAAAAAAACTGTCAAAACATTAATTATTTTTTCTATTTTCCCATTAAAACTTTCCTTAAATAGATTCTTAACGAGTGCCCTAAGGGAACTCGTTAGTATTTCCCTTTATATAATTAATTAGATTACCAAAATTAATCAAGAAAATGACATGGTTGCATGAACTTAGGAGGCACATTATTGATGCATTAATTATTGATAAAATCCCACTATATAATGCAAGTGGTTACATAGAGCTCATTACTCAAGAGCTAGCAATGGCAATTTCTACAGCAGCAATTTCAACTTTTCTAATATTTCTCTCATGTTTTCTACTGATTTCAAAAACTTTGAAAAGAAAAAGAAGCAACAACAAAAAGAAACAAGCACCAGAAGCTGGGGGTGCATGGCCTTTGATTGGTCATTTACATCTCTTAGGAGGGCCAGAGCCAGCTCACAGAGTCATGGGAAACATGGCTGATAAATATGGACCAATATTCACCATCAAAATGGGTGTTAAAAAAGCTTTAGTGGTGAGCAATTGGGAAATTGCAAAAGAATGTCTCACAACCAATGATAAAGCCTTGGCAAGTCGCCCCAAAACAATGGCCATGCAGGTTTTAGGATACAATTCTTTGCTCATTGCCTTCAGTCCATATGGCAACAACTGGCGTAAAGCACGTAAGATAGCCACAATTGAGCTTCTATCAAACCATCGCCTTGAGAAGCTCAAACATGTACGCGAATCTGAGGTTAAGACTTCAATCCAGAGGCTATACAAGAGTTGCAAGAGTAGCAATTCGGGTAAAGTGTTGGTGGAGATGAAGCATTGGCTTGAGGGCATAACATTTGATATAATTTTGGGGATAATTGCAGGAAAAAGTCGCAGTTCACAAGGGGGTACTGTTTGGCAACAGCAAATAGCAAATTTTGTTGCCTTATCTGGCAGGTTTGTGGTGTCTGATGCTTTACCATTTTTGAAATGGTTGGATATTGGAGGCTATGAGAGACTGATGAAGAAGACAGCTAGTGAATTTGACATGGTTTTGCAAGAATGGTTGGATGAGCATAAGATGAAAATGGTTTCTAGTGAAGTTAATGGAGATGAAGATTTGATATATGTCATGTTGTCCTTGATTGCTGATGATTCTGGGCATCTTCCTGATGGTGATGCTGACACTGTTATTAAAGCAATATGCCTGGTATGTCTCTATATATTATATACATACACTATATGAGCACCGCGTCTTACTGTGGTAAATTAATACACTGAGGAAACTTTAGGTGTAAAATTGAAATAGAAATATTTATGCATCAAGAATCTTTCATAACCATTATCTATACAGGTTCATTTGAGATTCATGAGCATCAAAACAACGTATATCGAGTCAATTTGACATATGGACCCACTGGCAAGAATTAAATAAGTAAAATGAAGAGGAGAGAAAATCTCATTTATTTACATCCACAATGAAAAGTGTCTATTTTATAATGTTGTGTATATATTTTATAGAGTGATAAATATCAAATTCGTTAGGTTTAACTCAAATCACTAATTGCAATAACAAATTCATTCGTCTAGTAATAAGTTCATTCACCTCGTAAAGTGACAAATAGATTCATTAGATTCAGGTTCATTCACATCATATAATGATAAATACATTCATTAGATCAAATTCAGTCACATATTAAATGCATCAAATATTTTAAAATTCTTATTATAATCAAATACATTCACCTACTAAATACACAAAATATTTCAAAATATCAAAGTGACACACGACAACACCACAAAAGACATGAGATAAAATATGTTATTACTGTTTGTTTTACACACAATTAGTTAAGCTAGCTTGTTGCTTTTGCAGACTCTAATCTTAGCAGCTGCAGACACTACATCAGTAACATTGACATGGGCAATCGCTTTACTTCTCACCAATCAAGATGTTGTAAAGAAGGCACAAGAAGAAATAGACATTCAAGTCGGTAAAGAAAGACTAGTGAATGAATCTGACATGAAGAATTTGGTTTACTTGAATGCCATTATCAAGGAAACAATGCGTTTATACCCAGCTTTGCCACTTTTAATACCTCACGAGTCCATAGAAGAATGCACCATCGATGGTTACAATATCCCTAAAGGCACACAACTGTTTGTTAATGCATGGAAGATTCAACGTGATCCACGTGTTTGGAAGGAGCCTTTCAATTTCAACCAGAAAGGTTCCTTGCAACACACAAGGATATTGATTTTAGGGACAGAATTTTGAATTGATACCATTTGGCAGTGGCAGAAGAATGTGTCCTGGAATTTCATTAAGCCTTCAAGCTATGCAATTATTGCTTGCTTCAATGCTACAAGGGTTTGATATTGAAACCCCATCAGATGAACCAGTTGACATGGGAGAGGCAATGGCCATAACCTTTGCTAAAGCTACTCCAGTTAAAGTGCTTTTTACTCCACGCCCTTCTGCCTCTTTATTCGGTTAAATTAATAATTAATAATATAAGATGTACTCTACAAAAATAAATAATGATATATAAATAAGATGTACTTTCACTCGGAAGTGATTACATATCTTTATATCACTTTTAGAGTGAATTTGGTACGTTGTATTGGACTCCACTGTACTGTATTGAACTATATTTCCTTAATATTAATAAAGTTTCGGAGTTTGTCATTTCTAGAAACTGTGGTGCAAATTTTGGAGTTTGTCATTCCTTACTTATTTAATGTTATTGTTATAAACAAAAATTTTAACTAACTAGAAATTAAACAAAATCCAAATAACTTAAGATAATATGTTTCGTGAAGCGATTAGAAAAGTATGATGAATAAATGACGGTTTATAAATAGTATTATGTAATTTTGTTATATGTCAAAAATAATTGGGGAAAGTTTTCTTTTTAATATTTTGAAGGTGAGTAAAAACTAAAAAAAATTTTACTTTCGTAAAATTTCAATTTTTATGAGAAATTATAATCGTAATTTTTTATCATTAATTAGACACTTAAAAATTATATTCGGATTAAAAGATAATTTTTTCATCTCACCACATATCAAATTACAATACCAAACGAAATCATGTCTTTTTAAGGAATATCTTAGTCTTTTCATTATATAATGCACCCTAACTCCACCCAAACACCAAATTTAACATATCCCATAAGACTTGAACCCGTAACTTTTTACTTCCACTATAAAAATTAAACCAATTAGATTATCTATAGAAATAATGGAGCCATGGTTAATTAGAAGAAATACAAACTTTCAAACTAATATAGTTGGTGGTTTGAGGACTAACACCTCTCACAAACAGTGCATGGTTTCCAAAAAAAAATTATTGACGGTTAATTTTCGTTTCAGGAGTAAATTCGGAAACTTACTCCTCGAACAATCTTCCCCCAACTGTGAATTTGTTTAGTTTGTTGGGAATCAAAAGCAAATTTAGTAGAAAAAAGTAAACACGCAGATGAAAACATAGGATATAATGTGGTTCGGCGGAATGGATCCAACCTACGTCCATAGGCACAAAGAAATGAAGTTTTTTATACGTGGTCGGACTTGACCGACCTCTTTTTACAGGTGGTCGGGTATGACCGAGCTACTTTATCTCTCTATCGTACTAACTATTTCTCTCTTTCTTACAAAGCTTAGAGTAAAATTTTCCAACCTTTACAAAAGTGCTCTCAACCCCTTTATATATTAAGGAAAATAACATTGTTCCACCATCCTCGTGACGTCAGTCACGTGAGCCTGCCACTGCCGAAAGTAAAACTTGTCATCTAATACTTCATTAAAACACCCCTTCTTGGGAAGACTCCACACGTTGTCTTTATGATGCCAGCTTGTAGCTACATGTCCACGTGGTGGCGTGTGTCAGAAGATAACCATGCCAGTTGCTCTTGTCACACCAAAGCTTTATGGAAGGTACAAGTTCCCTTGCCGCCCTTGCACCATTATACCATGTCCTCATCAATACTACCTCGACCATTCATACAAGGTCAGACGGTTGAAATAATGGTCATCCTATCATACCGAGCTACTTGGTCGGGTCGGACCCGAGGACCTCGATCACATTGATTCTCTGAACATCTTTTCTCATCGGGTCGGTAGTTATGGATCGGGTCGGGTCGGTCTTTTCTGATGGCCATTTTGAATCTTATATCTTCGAATCATGTCGGGTCGGGTCATGACCTATGGTCGGGACATGACCTCTTTTGGTCGGATCATTACCTCTTCTGGTCGGATTGATATGACACTTTGGGCTAGGGCCCTTATGTCTGATCTCACCCAAATGAGGACCTTGGGTCTTTCCTCGGTTAATTAAAAAACCCATCTTCGTAAGCGAAAACTCTTTTCTTGCCATTTAATCAGGATGATGACTTCTTGGGGTGAAAAACCACTATCAACATTTGTCCCCTAGTTCTCGATATCAACGAGTAAGCGAGTTAATGTCGGGAACTATAAAAAAAGATGGTGGTGGATGAAGCCGGAGACCAATCTGATGTCCTCGAACCGATACTCTCATGGGCACCTCATATTGCTTTAATCTGATGTCTCGTGGTACCTTTTCAACACTTGGACATCTGATGCCAATGATGAGTGGTAATTATATCACTATTTCCCACTGGTAATTATATCACTATTTCCCACTCATTTAACTTTATATTTTGTATAGTTTTCTTGAGTTTTGTGAATATTTTGATGTGTTTTGTGTTATTTTGTAGATAAATAAAGTTTCAGGACCCTATGGAGGTGATTTGGGGCCAAAATAGTGAAAAACGGACAAAAGGGCATTTTCATAATTTTGTGCGTCGCGACGCGCAAGCCTTTGGCGTCGCGACGCCTAACGTGCGCCGATCCATGCTAACGTGCATCAGGTCCACATATCAGAATTTGAAAAGTTTGACTTTGCTAACGTGCACTGTGCCACGTGTCACCATCACATCGATCTGCTAACGTGCCCGTGCCACATGTCATCATCCTACGGTGCCGACAATCGCCATCGCCATGTGTCGCCACGTATCACTCCACGTGTCAGCCACGTCATCATCCACATCAACAGTTCACCGAGTCAACGTGCCACGTCACCGCCATGTCATCATCAGCCAATCACGAAGTGCCACGTGTCGCAATCATATGGTGCCGACAATCACTTTTGCCACTTCATCGCCACGTTAGCATAATCATTGAGTTGCCAGCCGCCTTGCCACGTGTCACCTTATCATCTTATCCGAAATTCCACGTGTCAGATAAGAATCTGAAGCCGACGAACCATAAGTCGACACGTGTCGCGTCGTGACGCGCAAAGTCTTGCGCGTCGCGACGCCCGAAGCCTACCGAGGCCTATAAATTCAGCTCGAGGTTTCAGTTGTAGATGTACCTTCCTCTTTGAATTCTCTGATGTAAATAGGGAGTTTTCTATCTAGTTTCTTTTAAATTTTAGTTTTTGTAATTAATTTTAATTACGTTCTGTAATAATAGTAATTTACTTTCTTTACTTTCAAAGTTTTTACTATTCACCATGAGGAGGTAACTTCCCCCTGCTAGGGTGAAAGGTAATTATTTTACTATTGCTATTTAGATTAATCTCCCTTAAATATAATATATTCACTATTTAAAATTTGACTTAATAAGGATACTGCTATATTGGTCGGTTGGTAATTCATTTTAAACTGGTTTAAACCTAACTAAGCAAGGATACCGCTAGATTGGTCGGTTGGTAATTAAATTTTCTTACCGCCTATATGGCAGGTTTATTTTGATTCCGCCTTTATGGCTGGTTGGACTTAATTTGACTTAATCAGGTTACCGCCTATATAGCTGGTTGGTAAAATAATCACAAGTTAATATATTATATTAAATGAGATATTTAAATAGTAAATAGTAAAAGTTGATCCTTTTACCTTAGCATTTTATTTTATTGTAATTTACTTTTCAGCTTTTACTTTACCTCAATTACTTTTCAGCATTTTTACTTTATGTCTTTTACTTTTAAGTTTTTACTAGCCCTAGTTATGTGTCGTAACTAAGTTAGTTATCTGGGGTTGTGATGAATTTTAATATCACCGGTTTATAAGGGGTTATTTTATAGTTTGGGTAATTTAAAGGTTTACTTATTAAGTCTTAGGCTTAATGCTTCTTATTAATTGGCCACTAATAAGATTGATCTGGTAAATCTAAAATAAACTTGACAAAGGAATTTTAGGTTTCAGCCTTAGACTTAATAGCCCACGATCTTCCTTGAGGATAGATAACCTTTAATAGATTTCCTTACAGGATAGACATGTACCTGTCGGGCAGGGGTAGCCATAATTGGAACTTAAACTTAATGAATCTAGGTAATTTGGTTGACATAGACATATGGTTCAATTGGGTTATACTGGGTATTTGCGTCTGACCATCGACAGAGGCTTTCGCATAATTTAGTGTTCCAGGTTAGTAAACCGATTTATTATACAAACATGAAATAACCACTTCATCTTTTAAAAGATATTAGAAAGATTCACAACCCTAAATAGTTTTCTAATATTTAATTTTCTTAAACCTACTTTCGTGCAATTTTATTTACTTGTTTTTAAATTCAAAATAATCACCAATTCAAATCAATCAATCAACCTGTTAGATAATAGTAATCATTTGACCTCATAAAATTAATAGATTAGGTATTAAGTTCCCGTGGGATCGATTCTTTTTATACTACTTGAACGATACGTGCGCTTGCGTTATACGCATGTGTGTAAGCACCAGTCAGCCGACCTGAATCAGCACTGGTTGACCCTTAGTCAAAAATCTGAGACTGGCTTCACTATATCTGCTTTTCTCTTTCGGGCCACATCCTCTAATTCGAGATTCCATAAGGAATGTTCTGTAAAGTCTTGTATAAAAAAAGACAAGCCACGAAGAAATTTTTTTATTTCGGGTCATTAACACCATAATAGGGTTTCGACGGAACGTAACCCAACCTAGTGCCAATCGAAGATAATAAAGCATCAGTGGGATGTAACCGGATCCCGAGTCATGAATAAATATTTGGCCACAAGGGAATGTACCATCTTTGTGCAAATAACACTTGGCCACAAGGGAGAAACTCTGACCCTATACCAACGAATATAATAAGGTATCGGTGGGATTTAACCCGATCCCGAGTCACGAATAAAAACTTGGCCACAATGGAATGTTCCCTCCTTGTGCCAATAACATTTGGTCATGGGGGAGAAACTCTGACCTCATGCCAGCGAATATAATAAGGCCTCGGTAGGATGTAACTCGACCCCGAGCCATCAAAACACCTCGGCCTCGGCGTTACTAAAGCAGACCCAAGCAATCAAAATAACTCGGACTCGGTGGTACTAAAGCAAACCCGAGCCATAAAATACCCCGGCCTCGGCGGTACTAAAGCAGACTCGAGCCATAAAATACCTCAACCTTGGCGGTATTAAAGCAGACCCGAGACATAAAATTCATCGACCTTGGCTGTACTAAAGCAGACCTGAGCCATCAAAACACCTTGACCACCCGAGCCATAAAACACCTCGGCCTCGGAGGTATTAAAGAAGACCCGACCAATAAAATATCTCGGCCTCGACGATACTAAAGCAGACTCGAGCCATCAAAACACCTCGACATCGGTGATACTAAAGTAGACCCGAATCATCAAAACACATCGGCCTCGACGGTACTAAAGCAGATCTGAGCCATCAAAACACATTGGCCTCGAAGATACTAAATCAGACCTGAGCCATCAAAACACCTCGGCCTCGGCGGTACTAAAGCAGACTCGAGCCATAAAACACCTATGTCTCGATGGTACTAAAGCAGACCCAAGCCATCAAAACACATCGGCCTCAACGGCACTAAAGCAGACTCGAGCCATAAAACACATCTGCCTCGACGGTACCTAAACAGACCCGAGCCATCAAAACACCTCAGCCTCGGCGGTACTAAAGTAAACCCGAGCCATCAAAACACATCGGCCTCAGCGGTACTAAAGCAGACCCGAGCCATCAAAATACCTCAGCCTCGGCGGTACTAAAGCAAACCTGAGCCATCAAAATATCTCGGCATCGATGGTATTAAAATAGATCTGAGCCATAAAACACCTCGGCCTTGGCGGTACTAAAGCAGACCCCAGTCATAAAACACCTCGACCTCGACGATACTAAAGCAGACCCGAGCCATAAAAAAACCTCGACCTCGACTGTACTAAAGCATACCCGAGCCATAAAACCACCTCAACCTCGGCCTCGACCTTGACCTCTATGTGGATCATAATAAACAAGCATGGATAAACAAGTGTTTATTTAAGAAATGGAAAGCCTTACTAATATTCTTGGGATCTACTGCCCTTCTTGCAACTCTTTGAGAGAGGCTTACTGGAAATATCCTCTTAGCGCCTCAGCATTCCAAGTACTCGACTTGATGATTGTCACTATCAGCACTGGTTGGCCTCCATAGCCATTTGGTCTATGCACTCATCCAGGTAGTCATTTTTTACCAGGTCTTCAACATGCTCTCGCGGGTCCCTACATCCATTCGCGGCATGTCCCTTTATATTATGGTACATACAATAAGCCTTGTCATTTCCCTTCTCAATAAGGAACCTCCTCATGTGGAGCTCGGCTAATAGACTTTCATCCTGGATTTCCCGAACTATCTAGGCCAGGGTCTGCTCAGGGGGTGTACAATGTCCCTCATCCCTCGTGACATGGTTGACCTAGACAGACGGCCTCTTCTCTTGAAATTGATTATCGCGAGGTGTCGGTCTGAGCTTCTTCTGCCTCAGGACTGGTCTCCTCATACTTTTACCCAAATCTCGCTGATTTTCTGACCTGAGTAACTTGGTCCTCCGGGTGCCCCCTCCTCGGGCAATCTTCTCATCTTCCTCCATTAGCATAAACTTCCTTGTTTGTTCCAAAGACGCGGCATAGTCTGGTATCTCCTGAATCCTCAAGTGGGACCACAATTTCACGATCCTGAGAGCTCCCTTAAAACTTTCCAAGGCCTCCGGGACTCGTACGCCCCTACCTCTAACACCAAGCTATGATACCGATCAAAAAAACTTTTGACGGGCTCATCATCTCTCTACTTCATTATCCTTAATGACTATATCATCTTCCTAGGCACACATACTTCTTTAAAGTGTCGTATAAAGGATTTCTTTAGTTGCTTGAAGCTCTTGATGCTTCCCAGGGTCAAGCACCTAAATCATAAATTGGCCAACCCGTCCGGGGTCTATGGGAACACCTTGCAGATAGTCTCTCATATCATCCTTTGGATTTCCATCAGCAATATAAACCTCTTAATATGAGGTTTTGGGTCAATGTGGCCTTTGTAAAGGTCCATGGAGGGCATAGTGAATCTCTTTGGGAATCTCCTCATCAAAATTTCCTTCGTGAAAGGGGACGTTGTCCCCATGCCTTGGTCCATCTTTCATACTTTCTTCCCATTTCCTCATCTCTTTCAGAAACCAACTCCTCATCTGGTTCTCTAAGCTGACATGCTCTCGACCACAGGTTCTCTCGTGTCATTCATTCTGGGCACGATGTCTTACATAGCTAGGAATTTCATATCCTTCTCCCGGACACGGTTCCCGATCGCTCCGTGGAAATCACGGACAATTGTTGGAGGACTCTGGAGTCTGTCCGCCCTCCCCTCTTTCCCTAGTTTTCTCTTCCAACTTCTCCATCATGGCCTTTATGAATACCTGAGTTGATTCTCTCTCTTTTCTCATAGTCTCCTTCATCTTTTCCATCTATTCCGTTGTTGAAGCCTCTAAAGACATGTGGTTCCCGTCTTTTGTCATTATCTTAACACGTCTACTGCTTTTGTTCTACTCCCCACAGACGGCGCCAACTGTTGACGGCTAATTTTCGTTCCAGGGGTAATCTAGAAACTCACTCCTCGAACAATCTTCCTCCAACTGTGAATTTTTTTGGTTTGTTGGGATCCAAAATCAAACTTAGTAGAAAAAAGTAAACTCACATATCAAAACAGATGATATAACGTGGATCGGGGGATGGATCAAACCTACGTCTACGGGTACAAAGAAATGAAGTTTTTTTATACATGGTCGGACTTGACCGACCTCTTTTTACAGGTGGTCGGTTATGACCAAGCTACTTTATCTCCCTATCGTACTAACTGTTTCTTTCTTTCTTACAAAGCTTAGAGTAAAATTTACCAACCTTTACAAAAGTGCTCTCAACCCTAGACCCGGCCGGGGTTCAGTTCGATTCCGAACAGGAACCAAACCGAACGGTTCTCGATTCCACGAGTGTGGAATCAGAACCGTAATCGGAACCGGAATCGAACCGTTCAGTTTCGGTTCCGGTTCCATTCGATTTTTTTGTTTTATTGAAATTATGAATTTGAATTTATATAATATACTTACATTACATAATTTCATTAAATTACAAATAAAATTCTTATATAAAAAAATTTAAAAAAATATTAAATTAAAGAGCTTGAACTTAAATTTTTTAAAAACTTAAGTTGCATACGTATCCTCCAGGGGTGAGAGGAATCAAAGCTCACGTAGTTCCATTATATTTTAAAGATATTTCCCCATTGTAATTTTATAATTATTTAAATATTTAATTATCAATCATAATCAGTGTCTGTTGATCCTTCAGCTCCAGTTCCGCTTCAAATTCATCATGGGCATCTTCTTGTTGCCTCAGATCAGCTCAAGTCCAATCATCCACACATGCTGTTACTTCTAGAGTGCTTGGATGTAATGAAGACTATCTGATTCCAATATATTGCCTTACATGCTAAAGGCTTGCTCAACTGCAACGGTGGAAACAGGTGCTGCCAATATCTCTTTAGCAAAAATTAATAACACAATATATACATTTTGATGTTGGTTCCACCATTCAAGGATTTGAAAATTTTTACTAACTAAACTTTCAGTTGAAAACTTAAATTTGTAGATAAATAATTATCTAATTCCGGATTATTAGTCGTGTTATCCCTATATTTTTTATTTCGTTGTAATAACCAACGATCATAAGCGCTAAGTCTTGATTGCATTACGGTTGTTTCGCTACTACTAGATTGTCCTACTGATTGTAATTTATATCTTCTAAAATAATCATTAAATAATTTTATTATATCAATTTTATTTTAGCTATTATTCTTGAAATATTAATTTCATCTAATATTCTTAAATATCCATAGTAAGCGGGTAAAACACTATCCAAACCTTCTAATTTAAATCTAGGATCAAAAACAGCAGCAATAAGATAAAGTAAATAATGTCTTTAAAATAATACAACCATTTTCGTTTCATAACATTCATAGCTTCAAACAAAACAATATCATTATGATCACTACTATCAACATGCTCATCGAGAGTATCAACAATATTCAAACTTTCAAGAATAAATAAATATGCTGTAGGATAATAAACCTCGCTAAAAAAATTTATAGCATCATTAAACACTTTTAAAATCTCTAAAATTTTATCACAAATTTCCCATTGATTAGGAAAAAGTGTGATATGTTTAACATGTTGAGAAAAAAACTACATAATGCATCTTTGTATTGCAAAGTTTGACATAAAAGAAAATACGTTGAATTCCAACGTGTTGGAACATCTCGTGAAATTTTATCGGTTTAATACCATTAAATTTATAAAACTTGGCCCATTCTCTCTTAACCTGAGAATATGACGAAATACAATTAAGTGTTTTTTTAATAGGATCAATGAAATTTGATAATTTTTCCAAACCATCTTGAACACATAAATTAAGGACATGACATGTGCAACGAACATGAAAAAAATGACCCCCTAAATTTGGTTCGCATATTTCTATTAAATCAGTGATTGATGCGGTATTTATAGATGCATTTTCAAATCCACCTGTTAAAATTTTACCTAATAAATCAAATTCATCAAAAATTACTTTCATCATTTTATAAATATTTTGTGCTGTATGTTGTTCATCAAAAACTCTAAATGCAATAAGTCGTTTTTGCATGTTCCATGATGCATCAATCCAATGACAAGTCACACCCATGTATGAGTATGTTCACCAATGGTCACTCCAAATATCAGAACAAATAGATAGACGCCCTTTAATATCTCTAAATTTTTCATTTAAAATAATTTTACCATCTTTGTATAATTTAAAATTTTGACGTTTTGTTGTATTTCTAGTCATTCTACATGCAGCGGGATTTAAAGCATTTTGAACGTAATTAGTAAAAGCAATTTTTCACCAAAACTTAAAGAAAGATGTGTCATACAAGTTAATTTAACAAATTCTTCTCTATTTTTAACATCAGAATATTTAAATAAATCTAAAACACTCGTACCTCTACTAGATGATGCGTACATGATCATTTGAGTTTATGTCGTATCAAGTCCAAGTTCAACCGTATGATGTCTTTCCAGGTGCTTGATCATATTGCCGTATCCACCAGAAAAATTGTAAGAAATCTCACAATGGTTGCATACTGCTCTTGAACCTTCACCGGTACCGTCTAAATGAAAATGAATTTTGAAAATATCCGAGGAACGAGACTTAACTTCTCTTCTCCATAAACCGATACTAGGACCGCTCTCTTGGGTTGGCACATTTGACATTGTGTTCTCAGATGAGCTTGCCATTTGTTGTTTAAGAAATTTTAAAGAATTAAAGAATTGAGAATGAGAGAATTATAGGAATTGAGAGAATTGAGAAGTTTGTATATTAAAATAATGAAAAATGACCCCATTTATACATTTTAGAATATTTTTGTGATACCTAAAATGCCCCTAAAATTAACCGTTTTATTACTGTTGTTAGGGATAATTTGGGAACTCCCCAAATTAGGGTAGGAACCCTAACTGAACCGGTCAGGTCCGGTTCCAGTTCCGAAATCAGAACCGGAACCTTGGCGGGTCTACTCAACCTCTTTATATACTAAGGAAAAAACATTGTTCCACCATCCTCATGACGTCAGCCACATGAGCCTGTCACTGCCGAAAGTAAAACCCGCCATCTGACACTTCATTAAAACACCCTTTCTTGGGAAGACTCCACACGTTGTCTTTATGATGACAGCCTGTATATACTTGTCCACGCGGTGGCGTGTGTTAGAAGATAACCCTGCCAGTTGCTTCTGTCACACCAAAGCTTTATTGAAGGTACAAGTTCCCGTGTCTTGCTTACACCATTATACCTCGTCCTCATCAGTACTACCTCGACTTGTCCTAACGGGTCGGACGGCTGAAATAATGGTCGTCCTGTCATACCGAGTTACTTGATCGGGTCAGACCCGAGGACCTCGATCACATGGATTCTCTGAACATTTTTTCTCCTCGGGTCGTCAGTTATGGATTGGATCGGGTCGGGTCGGTGTTTGCTGATGCCCATTCTGAATTTGATATCTTCTCATCATGTCGGGTCGGGTCATGACCTATGGTCGGGACATGACCTCCTCTGGTCGGGACATGATCTCTACTGGTCGGATCATGAACTATTCTGGTCGGATCATGACCTCTTCTGGTCAGATTGATGGGACACCTCGGCTCGGGCCCTTTTGTTTGATCTCGCCCTAACGAGGACCTTGGGTCTTTCCTCGATTAATTACAAAACCTATTTTCGTAAGCAAAAACTTGTTTCTTACCCTTCCTCGGAATGTTGACTTCTTAGGGTGAAAAACCACCATCAACAATAATATTCACATATCATTCTTGAAAATGATGCTAGTTTAAATACTGTACGGGCCAAATTTGGGCCCAAGGTAGAATCGACATTTCATCTCTGGGCCAACCACAAAAACCTGAAACCTGAAACCTGCTAACAAGCCCAAGCCCATATTGACCAAGAGACCAGATGAAGATGATTCACAAACTCATCAGTTTCCAAATTAGAAAACGTCTAAGCTCATAAACTCATCCATTAAATTGACTGTTACAGAGATTCCAACAGGAAAAAAAATGAATAATCCTACTTCAAAAGGCTTATAAAAGGAAAAAGGTTTTGGCTTGGGAAGGGGATTCGAGATTATTCAGTTCTCTAGTATCTCACCCTCGAAATACCAATATCATGTCCTTAAGGCAAACAAACGGAGATTGAGGTAACATCAAGTCTCGTTCTTCCTACTTTCTTCTCATCCACATCATTGACTTGGGTCCTACGACTTCCACCACACGGTGGGCAGTACTCCCCTCTAATTCTACCTTTGTTTTGTAGGATCGCTAGTGCCTTCATACAGCAGATTCTCGATTGTGGACCTCGGGCGAAAACCATCATCCATAATTTGACGCCCACTGTGGGGCCTTAGCGATTTATAGCAAGCAAAGACCTTTCAGTCTATTATCCATTCAACATAATTGCTAATGGCTTCTGGCAATGAGCAGACGTTGGACCCTATGACAACACAATTAACCATGCTCCAAGAACGATTACAAGCATTGAAGGAGAACCTAACCATGCGAAACTCTAATGCGAGTCTACAAAAGTAGTTGGCGCAGATCTCCTCAACTTCTCAAGGTCGCGACACCCCAGATCAATCCGGGAATCCAGCCGCCCCACCCACGTTTGATGAACTGGCTGACGATAATCCACCAAGTAACCATGGCCATAGGAATCTGCCAACTTCCTCAATCGACCAAACTGAGCAAGTTACATCCACCATACGAAGGCAAATGATGGAGTTCAAAGAAGCAGTCATGTCCCGTCTACCAGAAGTAAGGTTGCCGATTAGAAAGAGCAGAGCAGGAACAATTTCAGATACTTCATTCGTGGAGACAATCGCATCTGTCGAGCTGCCATGAAATTTTAGCCCTCCCGAAATGAAACTGTATGATGGATCCACGGACCCAGACGACCATGTTATAAACTATAAGTACAAGATGATTTCAACTAGCTTGGCCTCGAGCCAATGGGAAGCTAGAATGTGCAGAGGTTTATAGAAACGTTGGCAGGACCAGCCCTTACCGGGTTCATCAACCTCTCTTACAGATCCATCAAGTCATACCAACAACTAGCATACAAGTTTGTCCAACATTTTGCGAGTTCTTGTAAGCTTGAGAAGCCTACTGATGATCTCAATGCCATCCAATAGAGGAGAGTGGAGTCATTGCGGAGCTACGTTGCTCGCTTCAACAAAGAAAGGATAAGTATTCCAGACCTCCACCAACCTACAGCAATGGAAGATTTCGGGAATGGGATGCTCTACGAAAGTGGTCTCTACAAAAAAATCACCAAGTTTCGATGCTATACAATGGACCAGACCATAGCACGGGCCCAAATCGAAATAAGGTGGGAATGGGACAAGAGGAACAAAAGAGGAGAGAACGCCTCCAGCTCGCAGGGGGATAGAACGCATGGTGTCTCAAGAAGACGCGACATGATCCCTCATCATCCTTCAGAAAGGAGAATCCAACAGAGAAGAGAGCGTAGACCCGTCCATAAAGATTTTGAGAGGCTACCTCGACCTTACAAAACCCAAGAGATAACGCCTACGAGCAGACCCAGACTCTTAGACTACGACTTTACGATCTCCCCATGAGAGTTGGTTTCGGTCATAAATAAAATAGGAAATGAGATAAAATGGCCCCCACGCTCCAAGGAAAGTGCCACAAAGAAGGATACCAGAAAGTGGTGTGAGTTCCAAAGAGATTATGGCCATACTATGGCTGAATGTGTGGCGTTAAGATTGGAGGTTCTAGAGTTGTTGAATAAAGAGTTTCTGAGTGACTTACTCATGGAAAAAAGAAAAGCCACGTTAGCTCGAATAGATGAAAGGGATGGCCAAGGAGAAGCCCCGATTACACCTACACCGGTTAACAACACGATCAATTTTATTTCGAGAGGATCAGAAGTTAATGGTGCGTCATATTCAATAGCCAAACGACATTCTAGGTCTACTTCGACTAGCCTTCCTCATTTTATGATGTCAATCGATGGGATGGTACCAACTTTACTATAGAGTTTCCATCAGACAGCTCCAATGATCACACCATGCTCACTGCTCAATATGAATCACACAGTCTGTAATCTTACAGGTCGTGAATTTTATGATCAAATGAGTGCTAATCGACACCGGATCTTCAGCCAATATCATTTTTACCACAGCTCTTGCAGACATGGGAGCTGAATTGGAGAAGAGATAGCAGACGAACAACTGTGATGGTTGGATTTAGTGGAGAATAAAAATTCATCATAGGAGAAATATCTCTTCCAGTCTACGCCGCAAGAGTCAACAAGATAACCACGTTTCTAATTTTAGATTGTCCCTCAGCCTACAATCTTATTGTGGGTAGGCCTTGGATTCATGAGATGAGAGCAGTGTCATCGACGTATCATCAAGTCCTAAAGTTCCCTACCAAATGGGGGATTCAAGAGATAAAATGAGACAGAGCCGCTTCCAGAAGCTGCTACCAAACAACTTCGAAGGCAAAAACCCAGTCTGCATAGCAATTACATAATGGGTCTCACAATACGGAGCCGACACTACCAAATCTTGAGGAGTTTGAAGAGATCCAGATTCACCTTCAATATGTAGATCATAAGGCACATATTAGAGCTAACTTAGATCGCAAGCTACGAGCTGAATTGATCTAATTATTGAAGAGGCGACATGACAGTTTTGCATGGTCTCACAAAGACATAACATGAATCGACCCCGGGTTGATTACTCATGAGTTCCATGTGGATCCAGACCACCCTCCAGTCAGGCAGAAGATGAGGAAGTTCGCCCCAGAAAAGAACCAAATCATTGATGAGGAAATTCAAAAATTGTTGCAGAATGGAGCTATTAAGGAGGTTCAGTTTCCAGAGTGGCTCGCTAACGTAGTGGTAGTCAGAAAGAAGAATGGAAAGTGGCGAGTCTGCATCGACTTTACGGATTTGAACAAAACTTATCCAAAAGTTCGATGGTTGATGCTACAGTTGGGCATGAATTGTTGAGTTTCATGGACTCGTATTCAGGCTATAATCAAATCCTTATGCATCCATGTGACCGGGAGAAGACATCATTTGTCACCTATCGAGGCATATACTGCTACAAGGTAATTCCTTTCGGTCTCAAAAACGCTGGAGCCATCTACCAACGTATGGTCAATAAAATATTCTCCCAACAAATTGGGAAGATAATGGAGGTTTACATAGACGACATGCTGGTGAAATCTTCTAAATCAAAACACCATCTAGAGCACATGTAAGAAGCCTTCAACATAATGGATAGGTACATGATTAATTTAAACCTCACTAAGTGTGCATTTGGTGTCGCTTCAGGGAAATTCTTGGGGTATGTGGTCACTCGACGAGGAATAGAAGAGAATCCATACCAGATCAAGTCAATCCTTGAAATCCCCTCATCTTTCAGCCCAAAGGATGTCATGCGACTAGCGGGGAGGATAGCAGCACTTAACAGGTTCATCTCCAAGTCTACGGACAAAAGCTTTCTATTCTTCTCAGCCTTGAAGAATGCAAATAACTTCGAGTGGACCCCAGCCTGTGAAGAATCTTTGAATGGACTCAAATGATACCTTACCTCCCCACCTCTGTTGTCGAAACCACTCGACGGTGAGAGGCTTTTTCTCTACATGGGAGTCTCAGAACAAGCTGTCGGTGCAGTCTTAATCAGAGATGATGGGGAGTGCAATACCTAGTCTACTACGTGAGTAAAGCACTGCTCAATGCGGAGTTCCGCTATCCCCTAATGGAAAAATTGGTATTAGCTTTGATAACAGCTGCAAGGAAGCTTCGACCCTACTTTCATTGGCACCCAATTACGGTATACACCACGTACCCAATGAGAAGCATACTTCATAAACCGGAGTTGTATGGTAGATTGACGAAATGGGCAATTGAACTCAAGGAACACGACATCACATACCGGCCCAGGACTACCATCAAATCTCAAGCCTTAGCAGACTTTGTAGCTGACTTCAGCCCCAGCCTACTGGCTGCAACCGAAATGGAAGTCTGTTCTATCCATTCGAGCATCCCCTGGAAACTTGCAGTCGATGGATCCAATAACAGAAAGGGGTACGACTTAGGGATAGTGATCATTACTCCGGAAGGCGACATATTACAGCAAGTAATCAAGTGCAGTTTCAGAGTCACAAACAACGAGGCTGAATATGAAGCGTTGATAGCATGACTAACCTTGGCCAATGAACTTGGAGCCAAAAAGATAGAAGTAACGTCTGATTCGCAACTGATTGTCAATCAATTCCAAGGTTCATATCACGCACGAGATCCACATATGGAAACCTACTTGCAAAAGGTAAGAGACATTCAGTCAACGTTTGAGGAACTCACTATAATCCAAATCCCAATAAGCGAGAATTCCCAAGCGGATATGTTGGCCATCCTTGGTTCAACGATGCAAGGAGACAAACCACGTTCAATACCGGTAGTGCACTTGAATTGGCCAGCAATTTGGAAAGAGGAAAAAATGGTCGCCTCAATCAATTCAGCTGACTCATGGATGACACCAATAATCAGGTATCTACAGGAAGGCGAACTCTTGAAAGATAAACTCCAAGCCAGGAAAATCCAGAGGCAGTCTGTAAGGTTCACTTTATTCGACGATCGGTTGCTGAAAAGATCATTTTTCGGACTCTACTTGAGATGTCTCACTCATGAAAGTGCAACATGTGTTGACGAGCTACATGAAAGAGAATGTGGGAATCATTTCGGAGGAAGGATTTTGGCACTACGAGCCCATTCAACAGGGTATTATTGGCCTACGATGAGGGCCGACTCTGCAGAATTCACTAGTAAGTGTGAAAAATGTCAAAGGTTTGCTCCAGTCTCATACCTCCACCAGAAAGAGTCAATCCCAACTTATCTCTCTGGCCGTTCATGAAGTGGGGAATGGACATCGTTGGGAAACTTCCAACCGTCCCATGACAGCGAGTCTATATGCTTGTACTTACATATTACTACTCGAAATGGATCGAAGTAAAATCGTTCACCAGGATACGCGACAAATAGGCATAGACATTCATCTGGAAGAATATCATATGTCGATTCGGCATACCAGAAGAAATTGTGACTGATAATGGTTCGCAATTCATCAGCCATCATTTTCAAGATTTCTGTAAAAATTGGGGCATAATGTTAAGCTTTTCAACCCCACGCTTCCCACAAGCTAACGGTCAGGCCGAGTCGTCTAACAAAATAATACCGAACACTTTGAAGAAAAGATTGGAGAAAGCTAAAGGTGCTTGGGCAGACGAACTCCCGGGAGTATTGTGGTCTTACAGGACAACGGTCAGGTCGTCTACTGGTGAAACCCCATTTTCTCTAGCGTTTGGTACGGAGGCAGTAATACCAATTGAAGAAACCATCTCATCCCCATGCTACCAATGGCTCAATGAGGAATTGAATCGAAAACTTATGAATTACAGTCTCGATATAATTAATGAAGTGAGGCACCGAGCTTCCATTCGGCTAGCTGCTCATCAACAGAGGATGGCCAAATACTTTGATAAAAACGTCAGGAGCAGAACTTTCAATGAAGGAGATTGGGTCCTACGTAGAGTTTTCCAGAACACCAAAGAGATTGGAAATGGTAAACTGGGACCGAACTGGGAAGGTCCATACCTCATCGCAAAAATCGTTGGGAGAGGAGCCTACAGATTACAAACCATGGAAGGAAAACTCATCCGCAACAGTTGGAACGTCATTCATCTTAAGCGATTCTACTGGTAATACATACGTGTCTGGTAAGTTGTCTTTCGAGTATGAAATAAACGATTTGTTGTTTGCAAAAGTTCATTCAAGGTAGAAATAAAATGCAATCTTAGATTGAGAACTTACTTTCCATTCGATAAACAATAGTCTTTTACAAAATGTTAACCAAAAAAAAAACAAACAAGAGTACATTAGATTAGCAAAGTTCTTGAACTTCTAGAGCACTAGCTGGTTCTTCAGTCGCCATAGGAGTGCTAGCAGGAACATCTTCTTCCTAAACATCAGGCTCGACTCCCGTCAGTCCAACATCCCCTCCTTCCTCCACCTGACCTTCGGGCTTCTCTATTTGGATCTCGGGAACTGCGACCTCCTTAACTTCATCTTTCTTTGACCCGACTTCATCACATTTTTCTTCTTCACCCTCCTCAGTCGACAAGGAAAGCCCATCTACAAATATTTTGTACTCTCGAATCCATTTCTCTGGCTTCAATTCAACGTGTTTCCCAGCAATATAATCCTTCATCAAGTCACTTCTATCTTTCATCATGGATTCAAAGGCAATCCCCTCTATTTGTTGGAGTAGCTGTTCATTCTCATTCTTTACATTATCGAAGCTCTGCTAGTAAGCTTCAATCGTTGCTTCAGACGTTTCTTTCTCCATTTTGAGGGTAGCTTTGGTCTCATTCAACTCCTTCTCGAGCCTTTTCCCCTTCTTCTCAGAAGCATCCAACCCGGACTTCAACTCTGATGCTTCCTTCCTCACTATAGACAAGGTTCTCTCTAATTCCCTTATCCTTTTCTGACTCGACTCAGTGTATTTTCCATGTATAAGCTGCACTTCAGTGTCTGAAAATTTCCAAGTTAGAAATCATTCAACCAGTATAAAGGAAATATAAAAATCTCAAGTATACATACTTGATAGCTTAAAGCAGTTGCTTTCTTCATTGCCTCAACTGGACCTATCTTCGTTAGCTTATCTTCATCCTCCTCCAGAAGGAGACCTTTCACAAATGTGTTTATACTAGAAGGGTCTGAGATCACGGTAAACCCATGAGGAATCATTATAATAACATTGTCAACATCTTCCTCCACCATAGGTAACGACTTTCCTTTTCTTCACAGCTGTAATCATTTCAGTAGACTTTCCCTTCTCCAATACAGCCTCATCTGATACGACCTCTTTGAGTTTATGAACTTCAACCATTTCAACTTCTGGCTCTATCCCCTTAGCTTTTTTAGCTTTCCTTCAACTTTTCATTTCGTTGATTGAAGATACCTTGAAAGGCTCTGACATTATGTCTTCTGTGCACAAAATTTCTTCGGGAGTTAAGGGCTTTAAAAACTTTGACTCTCCAAAATTCTCTCGACACGAAAAATTACAGGGAGACGGTTCGACTTGTTGTTTCAAACGACCTGTTTCGCAAAGGACCTACAAAAAATGAATATAGGGTTAGTCATATTATTAAGTGTATTCAAAGTGAATGCATGATGAAGATATAATACTCACACGACAAACTCCAATATTCAGGGATTTGACCAGCTCCAACCGACCCGAATATATTCTCACCCCTCACAAAGAAATAATCAGACTGCCAATTCCCCCTATCATTTGTTGGTAGTCCAGTAACTAAATGTTTCTTCCTCTGTCGAATAAACAAGGTGAACCTTCCATTCTCAGTCAAGTGTTCCTTTAGGTAGTATGTGGATAGCACATCCTTCACTTCAAAGAACACTCCTAATTCGAAGGCTATGCATTCAATCGACAATAGGATCCTACAAGTGTTAGGCATCAACTGAGAATGAGAGATCTGAAAATGGTCTAAAACCTCCCAAACTAATCTTGGTATAAGGAACCTCAATCCGTCAGCAAAGAACTCTTATAGATCCAATCCACCCTGGGACTTTATAATCAATTCTTTCACTCGACAGAGGAAGCCTTAATTCTAATGAATCTGGAAATCTATACTTGCACTTGATTTCCCTCAGTGATTTCTCAATCACTCGACTAGCAGGGTTCTTTGTTAACAGGTTTGTTGGCTCACTAGTGCTAGGAGCTTCACTCGACTCTCTAATTGCTGGTAAAGTCCTAAGTGGTATAGCTACAGTATGAACCTCTTAAGATAACTCAGCTACAGTTATTAACCTCGCCTCGACCAAATCTTGATACGACCAATCTCTATATACTTCTTCTTCTTCTTTTGATTCGCTAGAACTTGAATCGACAAACCTATCAATCTCGGCTCGTAAACTGCCTAAGGATTCTTCATTCAACATTTTCCCGACGACAAGCATACAAACACGAGATTCCTTAAAAATATATTCCTAAAAGATCAAATTCCAACCCAACCCTCAAACACAATTTCGAATATAAATCTACGATTCAAAAGATCAAATAGCTTATTATACCTAAGAACATCTTGAATCTACACTATGAATGTTTAAAGGTGTTGAAGAATAGAAAATGAGTTTTGAAGAATAACTTGAAGAGCTTGAGACTTCTCTCTACTTGATGGCTGAAGCAAGATTTTGTGAATTGAGGCAAATGAGCTCTCAAAACTCCTTTCTATACCATCTTTTTTGGCGCCTCGAATTCCCTCCAAAAATGTCTCGAAACTCGTGCTAGGGTTATATTAAATGAGTGAAGAAGAACCTAGAAAGCAGTGAAGTCCCATCATGCCACAGGGGAATCTTTCAGAAATGTCAACTGAAAGAAATTAAGAACCCACACGGCTAGACATGAGGTGACAATGACTGAAGGCTTATGCCGTCTGATTTATCTTCTGAACCTCTGTCTGGTTCAGTCGACCGGGGACATCCCCCAGGACTTATGTCGAGTCAAATGAAGAGATGGACTTCCCACAGTCCATACGACAATGTCGTGTGAATTTAGACCCTGAACCTCCATCTGGTTCAGTCGACCGGGGACATCCCTCGAGGACTCATGTCGAGTCAAATGAAGACATGGACCTCCCATAGTCCATATGACAATGTCGTGTGAATTTAGACCCTGAACCTCCGACTGGTTCAGTCGACTGGGGACATCCCCCAAGGACTCGTGTCGAGTCAAATAAAGATATGGACTTCCCACAATCCATACGACAATGTCGTGTGAATTTAGACCATGAACCTCCGTCTGGTTCAGTCGATCGGGGACATCCCCCAAGGACTCATGTCGAGTCAAATGAAGACATGGACCTCTTACAGTCCATATGACAATATCGTGTGAATTAGACCTTGAACCTCCGTCTGGTTCAGCTAGGGGTGTGCATTAATCAGTTTGAACCGATTAACTGAACCGTTCCGACCAATTTTTTTATAATGGTTTGGTTATTGTGATTAAATCAGTTTTTACGGTTAAAACTTTTAAGTTTTTCGATTATTCGGTTCGGTTACGGATATGAGATTCGTATAACCGAACCGGCCGATTAACCAAAATATATACATGCTTCAAAACCCTAAATAAGTAAATAATAAAATTTAATAGACCGATTGTTAGATAAATTATTAAAGCGAAAATCATTAAATTATTGGCTATTAAGAAACCCAAAATTTCATAATATTGGTTAAATATTAAATTTAATGAATATGAATTTATATTTGTGTTAAATTGCTTTGTTGAATGTTGATTTGATGAATTTATATTTGTTGGACTGGTTAATAATCGAATTAACTAAAACATACTGAAATATAATGGTTAAATTGGTTAATGGTTACGTTTCATAATATGGTTAAATCGGTTACACATTTACTTAACCGAAAAATTTCGGTTAGGTTAAAAAATCAAGGATTAACCGACCGAACCGACCGATGCACACCATTAGGTTCAGTCGACCGGGGACATCCCCCAAGGACTCATGTCGAGTCAAATGAAGACATGGACTTCCCACAGTCTGTACGATAATGTCGTGTGAATTTAGACCCTTAACCTCCGTCTGGTTCAGTCGACCGGGGACGTCGACCGGGGACATCCCTCAAGGACTCATGTCGAGTCAAATGAAGACATGGACTTCCCTCAGTCCATACGAAAATGTCGTGTAAATTTAGACCATGAACCTCTTTCTGGTTCAGTCGACTGGGGACATTCCCGAGGACTTACGTCGAGTCAATTGAAGTCATGGACTTCCCTTAGTCTGTACAACAACATCGTGTGAATTAGAACTGAGCTTGTCAGGATCAGTAAACAGGTACCCCACACCCTATTTTCAGTCGACATGCACATAAATACTATCCAAATCAAGAACTTCTAGACATAGATGTTGGACAATTATGACCCATAGAACCACTATTTGTACAGAACATGGTGTTGTTGTACAAATTAACTATGTGACAAAGGACATTGCTCTTTTATCATTTGTAATTGGATTACTCGGATATATAAATGATAAAAGTCCATATGATTAGTACCAGATTAATAAGATATGAGACAATATTAATCCATGTAAGGTTTAATCATTAAATATCCCTAGTCGTAGTATTATCGAGACTGGACATCGATAATGCGGAATAGGCTAGTATCACACTTGTGCGTGTTATGGAAGCGTAACGGCATAGTTCTCATATATTTGGGTATTGGATACTCATGCAAGTGTAATAGGAGGTTCTGTTTACCGATGGTACGGAAACAGTTTCGCTATGGATAGACCCTTCGGAATCCCATTGGTTGTATGACTATGTGTCTATGGGAATCCGAATCAGGGTAGGTGTATTTGGTCTTAACCTGAGACTTGCATCGCTAATACTTGCGACAATCAGTATACTTTGGTTTTGGTCGTCCGGGGCATTAACAGGTTCTGTGTACGCCTCTTCTGGGTATACTGAGAATCGTAGTGTATTGGGTGTGATGTCAAGATGGAAGTATCACTTCAGTCATATGGAGATGATCACGTAGGATACGGAACTAGTACTCTTAAGTACTGCAGTCATCGGGATAATATGACTAGGTCATGATTATCCGATTATAGAGACTAGTTACCAGAGATCTGATATATGCTTCGTATGGGGCAGACATAATTCCAGCCCAAGGCCTAGCATGTGACATCTGATACTGGATCGTAATACGCCATACTATGTATACTACACCTGACAAAGATTATATATTCCTTTAAAGAATATTTCTGGAGAATTGGGTAGGCACGGTGCTTTGCTAGAAGCCAATCATGTCTTGTAAATCGGTAAGAACGTGGTACTTGGTACGCACGTGTTCGGATAGTCCGATGACCGTATTTACTGCCAACATATCCAGGGATCTCTTGGGTCGCTTCCCAAAGATTCACCGATGAGATTTGATTCGAACAAGAATTAATCCGGGATTAATTATGAGAGAGAAAATTAATCTTGGATTAATCACGGCAATAATTAATCTGGGAATTAATTATCAGAGAGGAAATTAATCTGGGATTAATTACGTCATGAATTAATCTAGGATTAATTCGTGAAGAAGAGAGAACACGATTAATTTGGAATTAATCGGTAAAATAAATTTAATAGTTAAATTGGATTTTTCTATTCAATTTATTTATATGGGCTAAAATAATATATTAGATATATTAATTGAAATCGGATTTCAATACGGAATTAAAATTGGATTTTAATTCAAGCGAACGAATTAATTTGGAATTAATTCGTAAGTGACTTCCGTAATAATTTTACGAGGCATTATTATTTAATTGAATTGGATTTAATTACGTCGCGACGGAAAATTTGTTTTATCGGATTAAACGAAACCATGCCCGAAGTGTGTTGAGCATGCCCACTTGAATTTTGAATTTAAAGTGGGGCCCACCAACTTACATCAAGTGTCTACTTGAGTGATGGAAGTGGTTGAGGGCATTTAATGCCTTTTTCCCTCCAAAGATTTTGCATTTACTTTTGGTAAAAGCATATACACCCTTTTGTGAGTTGACTTGGTCAATTGGGTATTAGAAACACAAAACAAAATTCTCTCTCTCCCTTTTCTTTCTCCATGGCCGAACCTTCAGCCTTTGGAAGGGAAAATTTTTCTTTCATAAATTTGTTCTTCCTAGCACATAAGGAGTGAATCAAGGTGATAGGGAAACTCATCCGAGAGTATGGAACTCGATTTCAAGCTCTGAAGCTTCCAACACAACCAACAAAGAATGAATTTTTGAAATCCTAAATCCGATCAATGTGAGTATTCCGCAACTTCCTTTGATTAATTCACACACAAATCACTCTTAGACGATCTTGGCATGTTCTCAGAACACTTACAGTGGTATCAGAGCCTCCTAAGTTTGATTTGAAAATCTAGGGTTCATGACTTTAATTTGGGATTTTTTGGCTTGGAGCTTGATTTATCTAAATTGATTGTTTGGTTGAGTTTGGATGATGATGAATTGGATTTGTGCATCTTTGAATTTGAGAAAAATTGATTGGATCAAAAATCCCCAAATTCCCTCACTTGGCCGAATTTACCCTAGTAATAGTTCATGATGATTTTTTGAAAAATTAGCAATTGGATGTGTTGATGGGATGAAATGTATGTTAGATGTTGATTTAATTGGATTGAAATCAAATTGCATGATAATTTCTATGCCTTTACCGTGAGCTATATAGCATGTTTTAGAATTGATTTTGCTTCAATTTATGTTGGACATGAATTGGAAATGTTAGGCATGATTAATTAGATTAAATTGATGTTTTGGAAACATTAGGTTAATTAATTAATTATGGACATTGCACTTTAATTAGATTAATATGTAATTTGGAATGATATTAATTTAATTGTTGTAATTGGGCTTAATGGGCTTGGTTGGGCCAAGTTTGGTTTAGGACAATTGGTTTGATCCAATTGGGCCTAAAACCATTTCCATAAAGTCCAAATATGACATTGGGCCTTTAAAAATTTAATTGGGCCTAATGGGCCAAGATTTATTTTATGGCATAAGGGTGATTCCTTATTGGGCCTTGGCATCTTGGGTTTGATCCATAATGGCCAAAGCTCATGCCTAAAGAATTAATTAAAAGCCAATTGGACTTTAATTGAATAGTATTAGATACTAATTGGGCCTTTGAGACCCATAAAGATTGGATTTGGAATCCAAGTCTAAAATGCACTTTTAAAAGTGTAATTATTTAATTTAGAATTAAATATGAATTAGTATTGAATATAATTTAAATTGGATTTAAAATTTTAGTTCGATATAATTCAAGAATACGTATTTTGAGTATTTATTATTAAACGAGTTGGACTCGCGCAAATCAAATCGTTGTTTGAACATTGGATGGTCATTAATCAAAGATTAATTAATTGGATTAGATTGATTGATAACATGCTTTGTATGAATACTTGGATGTATGAATGAATAATGTATATCGGATGGATATTAGAAGGGTGAGGGCAATTTTGGAAATTATTGTAATAAATTTAGAATTTATTAAATTGGACCTGCGTGTCCAGCCTATTGTCTCTATTCTCTTTATATTTCTCTTCTCACAATTCCCCTCAATGTAAATGAGGTTTCTTTAGAAGTATTATGTAATTGGGTAGAAGTATGAATAGTGCTAGCGGGAGAGAGAAAATGTAGAGATTTGTTCTAGGAACAAATTTGTTGTATATCCATCTGCATATCATTATTAATTTTATTTTGCGCCTTATTATGCTTTTAGAATGCATGCTTAAGGGTGTATGATGAGACCTAATTAAAGATGTTGATGGTGTTTTTTAGGCACTATGATATTTAAGCAGCACGGTAGGGGTAAAAGGGTAAATTCCCTTCTTGGTCAAAATCATTAAAAAGGACCATCATGACCGACCACATAAGTGAGGGTCGAGCACTTAACGGTTAGTGACCGAGCACTTGAGTTCAAGATGACCGGGCAATTATCAGGTCGACAGCAGCATTCTCAGTACAAAAGACTATTATGACCAACCACATGAAGACCGACCTCGTGAAAACAGAGCATAGGGCAAGACATGTTCGGGAAGATAAGGCATTTTATCCATACAAGATAAGATAATAAGTTATCCTACTTTCATGGGGTAAACTAGTAAGTCAATGTCCTAGTATGATAAAGGAAGTAAATGTAGTTTTTGACTAGGAATCCTTATAGGAAAGAGAAATTGTTTCAACTAGGAAACCGTTGTAAATGAAGGAATGTAATTTCTGCACTATTATAAATAGGAGGGTAGAGTATGCTTAGGGGAGAAGAAGGGAAAGAGGGAGGAAGAATGAACAAGTGAAAAAAACAAGTGGAGAGCATTAAGAATCATTACCATCATACTTGTAAAAAACAAGAAGCAGAGCTGAGAAGCGTGTTTGAGTAATAAAAGTATCATCTTTTTTGTGCCCGTGGACGTAGGTCGGACTAAGATCCGCCGAACCACGTTAAATCTCCTTGTCGATTGGTGTATTATTTGTCTTTTGCTAAGTTTGCTTTTGGTCCCCCATAACCAAACAAATTCACTATTGAGGGAGGATTGTCTCGGGAGTAATATTCCCATATTGCCCTGAGACCAAAATCCACCGTCAACAAAAGATAATAAATTGGTTGCCAAATCGCGACAAAAACCCTCATTTTATATTAAGTGTTTCTCCTTCCATTGAGTGATTCTCTCTCAAGATCCAAGATTGGCATTGGTTTGTTGGCCAAAGTCAAGACCTTTGTCCATCACGGATGTGTTTGAATCATGAAAGCTTTGTTCCATATCGTACGTCTTAGGCAAGTTGTGATTTGTTGGCCAAAGTCAAGGTTACTTCTTGTTCATCGACCTCGATTACGAAACTTTCCCACTGTCAATGGGTCACGCTTAACTGGTTTCATTAAGCTTGTTGAGTCAAAGACAAAGCTTAGTTGATTTAGAGGAAAGGATTAGGCAATATATTGGCATATATTGGATATATGTTTTGGACTTGGAGGTCCACCTACTGGATCTATGAATTATATTGGATCCAATTGATCTTAGAGTTCTACCTAGTTAAGTTTCATACAACTTGTTGGCCAAAGTCAAGGTTGTGTATTATTTAACGGGATCCTACCCCACTAGAAAACTAGGTTTCCCTAGTACTCCACAGAGGGTTAGAGGCTCGCCGAAAAATAGTGGGAGGCAAGTATTAAATTTGCAATTTCGTTTAGATACTTGCCAATACGCGCTCATTTCAATTTTCGTAATTAATTATTAATAAATATATTAGTTGGACTAATATTCAATTATTATTTTAATTGAACAGTTGGACTGTATTCAAACTACTTCATTTATAGTTGGTTATATAATTAGATTATAGTAATCAATACATTTGAATTTAACTGATCATTTATAGTTGGTTATATAGTTAGACTATAGTAATCATTACATCTGATTGTACCCAAAATCATTGATTGAATAGTTGGACTATAGCAATCAAGATAACTGAAAGATTAGCGTTAAAAGACATAATCCTAGGTGAAAATGTCTTTAACGGCTTATATTTTTATATTGGGAAATGAATCTCAGGATAGTCCTGAGAGTTGAGAAGTTACTCTATTTGATAGAGCGACCTCTCGGGCCTAAGCCCGGAGTTGAGCAAATAGTAGAGCATGAGCTTTGGAAGACTCATTGTGATGATAACTTTAGTGCTCAATCTGTTATGCTTGCCGCAAAGACTCTTTAATTTCTTCGTCAAAACTAAGGATTAGATCCTTATACCATGATGTTGAAATTAAAGGATCTTCATAGATCTAATCTTAGATCTTGGAAATACTAATTGCAAAAGAAAACTCTTGGAGAGTTAATGGCTATGCTCAATGAGACAGAGTCAGAGCTTGCAAAAGGGCAAGAAGCACAAGGCAAATCTTACTTCAACATCCCAGAAGATCAAGGCTTGGCCAAAGACTTATAAGGATATGAAAAAGGGGCAAAGGCAAAATTTTCACAGTCTTCTGGGAAGACAAATGAAATATCCCAAGATGTCTACATAAACTGTGGCAAACGGGGTCACTGGAAGCGTGACTACCGTATGGACAAGGCAGGCATGAAGGAAGTGAAGACGGGCAAGGCTCCGACTTCAGGTATGTTTGTCATAAACATATCCACTGCTAGTTTTAAAATTGGATTTTGATATTAGGTGTGATACATACATATGTACTGATGTGCGGGATCTGCTGATTAGCAGGAGACTGACTTCAGTTGAGATTCGCATATGAGTCGGAAACGGGACGAGAGTCACTCTTTTGGCTGTGGGAACCTAAGTTTTGGAACTGCCATTTGGGCATGTACTTAAATTAGGAGACTGCTATAATGTATCTAGTTTGACTAGGAACATTATCTCTGTATCTAGTTTAACCCGTTGTGGGTATACCTTTATATTCTAGAACACTAAGTGTTTTGTTTATAAAGATGATATTGAGATAAGCAGATTAAATGTTAATAACAGTATTTATATTTACAATATAAATGAATCTCAAACATATAATATGACAAACAAAAGCTCAAACTTAATAAATCCGTTGAGACTTAAAAATGGCATTATTGTCTGGGACACATTAACAAGACTCGTATATCCACACTTTCGAAGTGTGGATACTATGACAAATTTGATTCTAATTCAATGATGTCTACGAATCTAGTTTATTAGAAACAATGCCTAAAACACCTTTTACTTGGTAAAAGTGCAAGTGCCACCGATCTGTTAGCCCTCGTTCATAGAAACGTAAGTGGGCTCATGTCTAGCTAGGCTAGAGGTGGATATGAATATTTCGTAACCTTTACAGATTTGGCATCGCGTTACGGTTATGTGTATCTTATGAAACACAAGTCAGTAACTTTTGAGTAATTCAAAGAGTTTCGACACAAAGTAAGAAAACAGCGTATTAAAAACATTACGGTCGGACCATAGTGTAAAATACTTAAACATATGAGTTTCAAGATTACTTGAAAGAGTATGGTATTCTTTCACAGTGGACTCCTCTTGGGAAACCTCAATTTGACGGTGTGTCCGAACAGTGAGACCGAACTTTGTTGGACATGGTAAGGTTAATGATGAGTCGCTCTGAGCTACCAATTTCCTTCTGAGGATACGCATTGAACAATGCAATACTTATTTTGAATAAGGTTCCATGTAAATCTGTTAGACATACTTCATATTAGATATGAACAGGAAAGAAACCAGGTTTCTCATTCCTGAAGATTTGAGGATGCTGGGCATATATTGAATGTTTGGATGATACCAAACTAGAACCCAAATCGGATAAGTGTCTATTTGTAGGTTGTCATAGGGAAACCAAAGTATATTACTTATACAACTCACATGAAAAAATGTAATTGTTGCTCTCCATGAGGTTTTCCTAAGAGGAATACCTAAATACGGTGGTAAGTGGGAGGAAAATAGAACTCGATGAAAATCAGAGTAATACTGTTCTAGGCACCGAGTCCTCACGGAACACCAACAGTTCATCATGGATGAAACTGTACCAATAATCTTCGAATACACAAGAACCGCGTAGGTCGGAGAGAGTCAGAAAACAACCTGGGAGGTATGGGTTTTTGATCTCACCTCATATAGATATCAATCTTATTGAGGAAGACGAACCGGCTACATATGAGGAAGTGATACAAGGTATCGACTCCTTTTATGGCAAAGAGCCATGAAGTCCGAAATGGATTCCATGTATACCAACTATGTTTGGACACTGGTTGATGTACCAGAAGACATTGTGCCTATTGGTACAAATGAGTCTTCAAGGAAGACATACATGGATGGCAACATACAAATGTACACAGCTAGGCTTGTACAGAAAGGGTATCGTCAACGACATAGTGTCGACTACGACGAAATTTTTTCACCTGTTGCCATGAATAAATCCATTCGGATAATGCTTTCTATAACTGCATATTTCGTTTATGAAATATGACAGCTGGACGCCAAAACCGCTTTCCTTAACGGAAACCTTTTGGAGGATGTTTGTATGCAATATCCTGACGGTTTTGTCGTGCCGAAATATGCAAACAAGGTTTGCAAGATAAATCGATCCATTTATGGATTGAAGCAAGCATTGCGTTCTTGGAACCAGCGTTTTGATGTAATCATAATGGTATATGATTTAATTCAAAACGAAGATGATTTTTGTGTATATAAGAAGGTTAGTGGGAGCGCACTGATAATGAATGTCCTACAAGTTGATGATATATTTCTTCTTAGCAATAACATTCCTATAATATAATCGTTGAAAGCTTGGCTTTCATTAAAATTCTCCATGGAATACCTGGGAGAAGCAGGCTTTATTCTAGGAATAAGATCTACTGGGATAGATCTAGAAAACTGCTGACAACCTTCCCAGAGTTCGTACATTTTTTAATGTATGTGACATGATGTCTCATATGCTTTGAGCATATGTAGACGCTATAAGACCAATCCAAGTGATGGTCAATGTATTGATCTAAAGAACATCCTTGAGTATCTTGGACGAACTAAGGATGCTTTCTGGAAATATGGGGAAATGAGAACTTGAGGTGACTAGGCTTACCGCTACAAGTTTCTGTTGGGGTTGGAGCTCAGAGCGCCAATCCGGACCGTATTTATGTCTGATTCATGAATACGAACATCCCCTTATTCCATAATATTACTTATTTATGGTTGCACCTCTTGTTCTTATATACGTATTCGATCTGATTACGATTAGATTGAAACTAAATGTGGTTTAGTGATATGTATATATTAAACAAAGGCCCGATAATATATAATGCAGTACACAGTTACAAAGTTAGTTTGTAATTGACATTGGGAAGTGTCACTGCTATATGAATATTATCAAACATAGTTCCTGGTCAAGATTTGCTAACACGGGTCGGTTAGTCAAATCCGTTGAGACCAGTACATGTCGTATATCGAGACTTGGTCCGATGGTTTATCCCAATGAACCATGAGTCTATGGAGACTCGTATAGACGTGTAGGTGTTTATAGTGGATAAACACTGAACGGCTCACCGAAGATTCTTAATGGATGGTACACCAACGTCAATAAGAATCTTCTCGGGTTGAGTAGCATAGGGGTCCTTCGACTTGAGATACCACTGTGGATGTATGAGACATCCTCCACACTTAGATGGCAGTCACGTCACCGATCTATTTAGATCAGACCTCCGCCTGTTCGTTGGGTGTGGATCGATCCTCAGGATATCCTGTGTGTGTCAAGATAGGATCCGTCAGTTCTGTGTACAGAGCATAGGTAGTCCATATATATTTAGCAATCTGTTAAATCTGTGGCCACAGTATACATCGGAAGTAAGTTCCGAGTGTTATTTAAAGATTGCTAATAGATACGTCGACGAGATAATACCTATAGAGATTTGACGTTTACATCTATATCTCTGGGATTATCTGGATACCTGTGACGGAGGGATTATACGTATGCAATGACCTCGACCTGTATGGTTCAGCTAGTTTATCCGTGATCGTCATAATCTACGGGTGGATAGATTATGGACATGAAATTGGATTTCGTGACGGATATACCTGAATCTAGAGAGTCTCAATAATGAAACATACTCGTAGAGCACTAGAGCAACATTTATGAATAATGATGATTATTTATAAATCGTTTAAACGTTAAACGAAAAATACATGCGAACGGGCTGAACCGTCATTTCCTAATTAATGTGTATTTGTATTAATATATGATATTATTAAATACACATTAATAAATAGTCAAATAAAGGTATTTGACATATATCATCAATATATGTATTTGAGATATTTAAAGTAAATATAATACATATATTTGATATATTTGTATTTAATTAATTATTTAATTATTTAATTGTTAAATGATTAATATAATTAAAATATAAATATATCACCAAATGATAAAGTTAGGAAATGATTATAATTGTTTAATGTTGACTTTAAAGTAAAGGAAAAGGTAGTCAAATTGGATTTGACTTCTTTGATATTTGTTTAAAATGTTTAAAATTGAAATATCATTTTTCTTTATTTTTTCTTCAAAATTTCGGCCATGACCTTAAAATATAAGAGTTATATTTTTTGGTTGCCTTTGTTGACTTAATTAAATATCTAATAAAGTGTTATTAGGATATTTATGCAAGTTGATCAAAGATAAAGGTGAAATGAAATTGAAATTAATATAACTTGTATTTGTCTTTGCAATTTCGGCCAAGGCTATTTTACAACAAGTATATATTGTTTTCATTTCACTTTCATTTGATAACCTAACACACTTTAAAGAAAAACTCCATTAATGGAAGCAAAGGAAGCTTGTGAGAAAGAAAGAAGAAATCAAAGAAAGCTTGGATTTTAGTAAGTTTTACCAACTTGCTATTAGAAAGGAAAATGTTCCTTAGGATCTAGGCTTTAACATATGATGTTCTTAGGTTATTTCTTTCTTTATTCCTTGTGTTTTTGTTGATGGAAGTTTTGATGGAAGGGTTGAGCATGTATGATGAAGGAAGGTTGTGACTATTGTAGTTATAAGCTTTCTTTTAAGGTTTTGGAAACCAAGTTGCTAATCTAGAGTTGTTGACCCACTCTTAGATGACCTAGATTTGATCTTGAGTTGTTTCATTGTGTTGAGACTTTGATTGGATGGAAGAAACATGATTGAAGTAATTGATTTAACCAATTTGGTCTAATTTGTCCAATTTGAAGAAATTGAAAAATTAGGGTTCATGACCAATTCCAAATTTGGGGGTTTTCATATATGTTGTGTATTTGGATGTGTATATGATGCATATAAAGTTTCATGTTCATTGGATTACATCTTGATGTGTTTTGATGCATGAAATGACAAAGTGCACAAATGGCACACCTTGAGGTGCTCTCGGCCAAGGATTAGATTTTGGGGATTTTTGGTGCTTTTGGTGTTTTGATGTTTTGAACATGCTAAGTTAATCTTAGAAATGATTTAGAATCATTCAAAATTGAGTAGATCAATTTCGGACTAAAATGGACAAAATACCAATGTAAGGGCATTTCGGTAAATTCACTTGAATATGATTCATTTGAATTTTATTTCATAATTTGATTATTGGATAATTAAATAAATATGTTTATTTAATTAATCCGAGAAAAAGTTTTGAAATCGGAAGATAGGATCTTCCGCCGCTTCCGCTGCGTTACCGGATATTCCCCCTAAAACCCCTACAGTTTCCAAACCGAAAAAGATGACTTTAAGTTGCAATAAGGGTACATATTTAGTTTGAATAACGGAACGGTGAGCTGGAAATCTTCCAAGCAAGATATTGTTGCCGAAAAAAAATAACAAAAGCGGAACATTGCTGCAGCTGAGGCAGCAAAAAAATATTTTGGATATATATAATCCTAATTGGATTAGGTGTAGTTCTGTTAGTAGCTGAGCTAGGCTACAGCGCAGGGTAAGGAACCGCAGTCTCATCAATGATCCAAGTATATACTTCGACTATTTCATCTTATTCGTCAGATCATACATCGTGGCGATGTGATGATCGAATAAAACGCATCAGATGATAACATTGCAAATCCGTTGACGAAAGCTGTTTCTCAGCAGAAGTTTGAGCGACCCGTACATAGTTCAAGTGTATGACACTTGAGTGATTGGCTATAGGCCAAGAGGGAGATTGTTGGACAATTATGACCCATAGCACCACTATTTATACAGAACATGTTGTTGTTGTACAAATTAAATATGTGACAAAGGAAATTGCTCTTTTATCATTTGTAATTGGATTACTCGGATATATAAATGATAAAAGTCTATATGATTAGTACCGGATTAATAAGATATGAGATAGTATTAATCCACCTAAGGTTTAATCATTAAATATCCCTAGTCGTAGTATTATCGAGACTGGACATCGATAATGTGGAATATGCTAGTATTACAATTGTGCGTGTTATGGAAGCGTAACGGCATAGTTCTCATATATTTGGGTATTGGATACTCATGCAAGTGTAATAGGAGGTTCTGTTTACCGATGGTACGAAAACAGTTTCGCTCTGGATAGACCCTTCGGAATCCCATTGGTAGTATGACTATGTTTCTATGGGAATCCGAATCAGGGTAGGTGTATTTGGTCTTAACCTGAGACTTGCATCGCTAATACTTACGACAATCAGTATACTTTGGTTTTGGTCGTCCGGGGCTTTAATAGGTTCTGTGTACGCCTCTTCTGGGTATACTGAGAATCGTAGTGTATTGGGTGTGATGTCAAGATGGAAGTATCACTTCAGTCATATGGAGATGATGATCACATAGTATACGGAACTAGTACTCTTAAGTACTGCAGTCATCGGGGTAATATGACTAGGTCATGATTATCCGATTATAGAGACTAGTTACCAGAGATCCGATATATGCTTCTTACGGGGCATACACAATTTCAGCCCCAGTCCTAGCATGTGACATCTGATACTGGATCGTAATACGCTATACTATGTATACTACGCATGACATAGATTATATATTCCTTTAAGGAATATTTCTGGAGAATTGGGTAGGCACGGTGCTTTGCTAAAAGCCAACCATGTATTGTAAATCGTAAGAACGTGGTACCAGGTACGCACGTATTTGGATAGTCCGATGACCGTATTTACTGCCAACATATCCAGGGATCTCTTGGGTCGCTTCCCAAAGATTCACCGATGAGATTTGACTCGAACAAGAATTAATCTGGGATTAATTATGAGAGAGAAAATTAATCTTGGAATAATCACGGCAATAATTAATCTGGGAATTAATTATCAGAGAGGAAATTAATCTGGGATTAATTACGTCATGAATTAATCTGGGATTAATTCGTGAAGAAGAGAGAACACGATTAATTTGGAATTAATCGGTAAAATAAATTTAATAGTTAAATTGGATTTTTCTATTCAATTTATTTATATGGGCTAAAATAATATATTAGATATATTAATTGAAATCGGATTTCAATACGGAATTAAAATTGGATTTTAATTCAAGCGAACGAAATAATTTGGAGTTAATTCGTAAGCGACTTCCGTAATAATTTTGCGAGGCATTATTATTTAATTGAATTGGATTTAATTACGTCGCGACGGAAAATTTGTTTAATCGGATTAAACGAAACCATGCCCGAAGTGTGTTGAGCATGCCCAGTTGAATTTTGAATTTAAAGTGGGGCCCACCAATTTACATCAAGTGTCTACTTGAGTGATGGAAGTGGTTGAGGACATTTAATGTCTTTTTCCCTCCAAAACTTTTGTCTTTGCTTTTGGTAAAAGCATGTACACACTTTTGTGAGTTGACTTGGTCAATTGGGTTTTAGAAACACAAAACAAAATTCTCTCTCTCCCTTTTCTTTCTCCATGGCCGAACCTTCAACCTTTGGAAGGGAAATTTTTCTTTCATAAATTTGCTCTTGCTAGCACATAAGGAGTGAATCAAGGTGATAGGGAAACTCACCCGAGAGTATGGAACTCGATTTCAAGCTCCGAAGCTTCCAACACATCCAACAAAGTAGGAATTTTTGAAATCCTAAATCCGATCAATGTGAGTATTCCGCAACTCCCTTTGATTAATTCACACAAAAATCACTCTTAGACGATCTTGGCATGTTCTAGGAACACTTACATTAGAGAGCAGGGGACAAACTGTACAGACCAAATTTGGGCCCAATGGTATAATCGACATTTCATCTATGGGCCAACCACAAAAATCAGAAACTCGAAACCCGCTAACAAGCCCAAGCCCATATTGACCAAAAGACCAGATGAAGATGATTCACAGACTCATCAGTTACCAAATTAGAAAACGCCTAAGCTCATAAACTCCTCCATTAAATTGACTGTTACAGAGATTCCAACGGGAAAAAGAAATGAATGAGCCTACTTCGAAGGGCTTATAAAAGGAAAAAGGTTTTGGCTTGGGAAGGGGATTCGAGATTATTCAGTTCTCTAGTATCTCACCCTCGAAATACCAACGCCCCGCCCTCACGGCAAACAAACGGCAAACAAACGGAGATTGAGGTAACATCAAGTCTCGTTCTTCCTACTTTCTTCTCATCCACATCACTGACTTGGGCGTCGGAGAGCCTATGGCTTCCACCACATCGGTGAGCAGTACTCCCTTCTCATTCTACTTTTGTTTTGCAGGATCGCTAGTGCCCCCATACAGCAGAGTCTCGATTGTGGACCTTGGGCGAAAACCAGCATCCACAAATACTAGCTTGTTGGAAAAATATTTGGATTTAAATATAGGAGCAGAACATTGACAATCCTAAGATAATGGGAAACTAACAACAAATCGTAAGCTACATGAACTTTAATACAACTGACATAGTAAGACAAACTACATATATTAATCAAAAGATTAATATAAAATAAATGAAAATAGTGAAGAGATGTATATCAGTTAGCGTACTCAAATTTATGATTTTCATATTGTAGAAGCATAAATTATTTTGGATTCCAGTCGGGATCTTTTTGTGTTAAGATTTGAATTTTGGGATAATATTTTCATCTCGAATCGCGGTCGGATTTTTTATTTGACACGAAAAATCATACCAACTCTCGAATTAAATGGTACAAGATCTCGATCAAAATTCGAGATTCGTGAATTTTCTGCCAACCCTAATACTTGAATAATAATTTTTTATAGTATTCACTATTTCCAAGCTAGGCAGTTTAATGTGAATGAGCTACAAACGTGTTATTTTTTTCGAATGGCTTGCAAGCTGGACAGTTTAATGAGAAATCTGTAGTAAATTATTTTAGTACTGATTTGAGCGATTTACGATTAATCAGAAAATGTCACTATAAAAAATAAGGTCTTTAGCATCGAAACATATTGACGCTAAAAGAAAAAATATTGACGCTAAAAGTTATTAGCGTCGAAAATTTTTAACTCTAATTTTCGACGCCAAAACGTAGAAGAGAAAGAGAATAAGCGTCGAAATAACAAAATTCGACACTAAAGTACAATATTTTGCGTCCAAAAAGTTTCGACGATAAATTGTAATTTTCGACGCTAAAACACGTATTTGACGACGAATATTTTCAACGCCAAATAATTTTATAATTAATAAAAAATTTAATTATTTTTTCTTTTAGCGTCGAAATTTATTACATTTAGTGTCGAAATATTCGACGCTAAAGGTGATATAATATTAAAATATATATTATTTAATTACTTTTAGAGTCAAATATTTCGACGCTAAATGATATACGAAAATTATTAGAAATTGACAGTACAAATTAATTTTAAACTAATTTAATTATAAAAGTAATTAAATTTTTAGAAAATATAAAAACATTATTATAAATTTGTTATAAAATATTATAAAAATGAAATCTTTATTGATATAAAAATAAAATTACAAAATTTATCACAACAAAAAATATAAAATGATAAACAAAATGATAAAATATAATTTTCTATATATTTTCTCCATCTTCACTTTCATATTCTTCATTTTCATTTTCAATTGTATTTCATTTTCTTCACCATCTTCATTTTCACCATTTCTTTATCTTCATATTCCCCTACAAATATATATATATATATATATATATATATATATATATATATATATATATATATTATGTTAATATTAAATACAAAAAATCTAACAAAACACTTAAGGAAAAGAATTTTAGAGAGGAAATAAGAGCATGAGAGAGATAAATTGAGAATATGAGAAATGAAAGAGCAAATAAATTTATAGGAAAAAAAAAAACCTTTAGCGAGGAAAAACGATTTCGTCGCTAAAGGTCCTCAACTAGCGGGAATTATTTCCGCCAAAATTTTGATATTTAGTGTCGAACTTTTTGACTTTTAGCGTCAAAAATTCGTCGTTAATTGTCAAAAATTTTAAATCTGATTTTATTAGGCGATAAATTCAAATTTTAGAAAGCGAGAATGGGAAAAATTTAAATTTACCATTTAACGCTGAAACTTTTGACTTTTAGCGTTGAAAATCGTCACTAATTGTCAAGAATTAAAATCGAATTTTATTAGGTGATAAATTCAAATTTTAGAAGGCCGAAATTTGAAAATTTTAAATTAACCTTAAGCGTCAAAATTTTAATTCGACGCTAAATGATTGACTCTTTAGCGTCCAAACAGTTTTTCGACTCTAAAGGGTAGAACCTCTAGCTTTGAAATATAAATTTGACGCTAAAACGTCAACCCTTTAGCGTCAAATAATTATTTCAATGTTAAAGGTGCGACATTTTAGCTTCGGAATTTAAATTCGACGCTAAAGGATTGACCATTTACCATCCAAACAGTTTTTCGATCTTAAATGGTCAACCCTTTAGAGTCGAAGAATTATTTCGACGCTAAAGGTGCAACCTTTTAGCCTCGAAAGCGTCGAACTTTAGCGTTAAACAACTTTTTGGACACTAAAGGTTTATTAGCGTCGAAAAAAATTTCGACGTTAAAGGTTTGGACAATAAAGATCAATTTTCTTGTAATGTGTAAAGTTGATATTTCGTATATGGCTGAAAATAGAAAAAGTTTAAAACTTTTTTCTCAAATATCGTCAAAAAAATCACCAAAAATTATTAATTTATCATAAAAAAAATTGTTAAATAATCATAAAATAATGAGAGATTGTTAAAATCTATGAAGAAAGAAGAGAAGATGAGTCTAGTGAGAGCAAAAGAAGCCCTTCACAACTGCATTGGAAGAAAGAGAAGAATTTTAGGGTTTGTTTGCGTATTTTGTTATTATTAATATTGAAATTTTTTTGAAATTTTTTTTTTTAAAAGACTTGTTTAAAGGCTTTTCTTCTCGAATGGTTATGGAGATTTGCCAGAAGATAACTCTCTTTGAAAAGTTATTTTATGTGAAAATATGGTGGATTATTGATCAACACTACATTAAAAGAAAAATTAATCATTTTATATTTATAGTTTCATTAATCCTCTTAATTTAGTACATTTGTGATATAATAATTAAATTTATATTTTTTATAATTTTATTGTGATTTTTATTTCGTATGCAGGTGAAATAATAATTTGGATACATAACTAGAAAAAACGAACTTGACATTTGGATTTTGGAGGTCAGAAATTTAGAATGACATTCTGACAGTGTACAATTTCAGAAATTTCAACTTTGTACAAGTTTCGTTTATTAGCCATAACTTTTACTCCGACATTGGATTAAGGTGATTCAAGTTCCAAATGAAAAAAGACTCAAAGATCTACAACTTTGAAGTTCATAAGATTTTCTAATTCTGAGGTTTTCCATGTCGAAATAGATGAACATGTCACGTGTTTTGTATGTAATTTTAATTATTAGAATATAAATTAAATAATAAGTAAATAAATGTCACCATTCACTTTAGGTGGATTGTGACAAATATTTGTTACATGGTCAACAAAAATTAAAAAAAAAAGTCAAAAAGTCAAAAAGGAAAAAGAAAAAAATAGATTAGTTAAAGTTTGTTGTTTGTATTTGATTTGTAGGTGAAATAATAATTTGGATACATAACTAGAAAAAACGAACTTGACATTTGGATTTTGGAGGTCAGAAATTTGGAATGACGTTCTGACAGTGTACAATTTCAGAAATTTCAACTTTGTACAAGTTTCGTTTATTAGCCATAACTTTTTACTCCGACATTGGATTAAGGTGATTCAAGTTCCAAATGAAAATAGACTCAAAGATTTACAACTTTGAAGTTCATAAGATTTTCTAATTCTGAGGTTTTCAATGTTGAAATAGATGAACATGTCACTTGTTTTGTATGTAATTTTAATTATTAGAAAATAAATTAAATAATAAGTAAATAAATGTCACCATTCACTTTAGGTGGATTGTGACAAATATTTGTTACATGGTCAACAAAAATTAAAAAAAAAAGTCAAAAAGGAAAAAAGAAAAAAATAAATTAGTTAAAGTTTGTTGTTTGTATTTGATTTGAAAAGTTGTAATGAATAATTGAGAGATAAGAACTTCTACTATAAATAGAGGTGTTCATCTCTCATTTGCTCCATGCTTTATTTCAAAGTTCTTGTAGAATTTGAGATAGTGTGTATTGTGTGTTTTAATTTTTAAGCTTTCTTGTAATTTTTTTCTTTCGGTAATAAAATTATGCATGTTTTCTTCAAATCATGAGTAGCTAATTTCATTTTACTGTGGTAAAGAGTAAATTTCTTAATATGAGAATGTAGATTAATATTATTTACATTATAATATATAAATTGTAATCTGAATAAGTAATTAAAATCTGGATTAATTATTGACAAACTTTGTTACCGTCTTTATGACTGGTTTTATTTATTTGGCATAATTGAGTACCTAACTGGACTTGTTATAAATAAATATTATCACCGCTTGTATGGTTGGTTTTATATATTTTGGCATAATTAATTCCTGAAGTAAATTAACTCGGTAATAATGACAATTTGTATATTATAAAAAGTAAAATATATCTATATTTGAAATATTAATAGTGGGTCTTCTAATCTCAGCATTTTAATTTATTGTTGCAGTTCAATTAAAAAATTTCCATCACTTCAAACAAATCCAATATTTTTATTTCACTCGAATTGTTATTTTGTTTTACTAAATTTATTTCATGTGTATCGATCTCGGACTTGTCATATTATTTTATTACTTCAACACTCTTATACTTGGGACTAAAAAACCACTTTTTGAGCGTGTCAATTACCCTTAAATTTTTTTTTCTCTCACTCGACCACCTCACGTAATTAAGCATTCAGTTCTAGTGTCAGCCATCTCAAATCTTCAAGTGTAGCCTCTCAGTTCTAGTTCATGACATATGACAGTTTCAGGTTCTCGATTGGAAGGGGTACTAGGATTAGTTTTTGAGATCAACTTGAAGTGTTTGGTTTTTTTCATGAAACACTAGGTTATTCGATATTGATTATCTATAAATAATTCAGTTGCATCTCCTTAGATGATTGATTTTTCTCTACTTGAGGTGCTCTTCATTTCTTCGCAACCACCAGCCCAGTACATGAACCTTGAAAGTAAGCAAATAAAGTATATAATATCTAGCCTTGTTACTGTCAAGCACATCAAACTGCAGCCAATCAAATCAAGCTTCGCTTCATCAATCATTTCAGATCAATCTCCAGGACAAAATTTCTCATTTTGAGCCAATGGAGTATCTAAGGACTTGCATTCCTCCTTTTTCAATTTTGTCAACACTTTTTTAGCATACTTCTTCTATCTAATAAAATCCCATTTTTTGATTGCTGGGCTTCCATTCGAAGGAAGAAGGCCATCACACCAAGGCATGTCATCTCAAATGAAGAATAAAATTCTACAATTTTAAACTTTTAATGAAGTTCATGCACAATTTTTATCGTTAAAAATCCAAAATTTAAGGTTTTTCCGATAAAGATAAAATAGTTTTTTTTTTTTTTTTTGAAATTATACTCCAATTACATCTAAATGACATATAACAACAAGAACTTTTGATATTAAAAAGAAAATCCTTTTGGCCAAATAAACAAACACTTAAACTAGTTTACAATCCTCTCTACTTGTGTGAAACAATGGATGAAAGATGTTATCAGTTACAGAATCTCTTGGATTAACTCTCTCTTATCTAATATGTAATTTGAATCTGTATTTGAATTTTGTATTTGAATTAGTTTTGTTCTTATCTTCGTTAGTCTAGCTGTAAGTTTGATGTGTATATATATATATACTCACTCCTCAATGAATAAAAGCAAGCCTTTCAATTATCTTCTCCTCCTTACATGGTATCGTGAGCCACTGTCTCTTTTCCTCTTTTTTTTCACTGTTATGGCTGCCCCCAAACACTTCCCCAAATGGCCCCCTTCGTCCCAATGACACCAACCTTGTTACTATCAACATTGCTGCTCAAGCACCATTGAAACTCACTCCCTCAAACTATCTATCTTGGAAACTTCAGTTTCAAACTCTCTTCATTGGTTACGATCTCGAAGGCTATATTAATGGCTCAAACCCACCACCTGCAGAAACCATCATCACAGGCACCACATCAACACCTAACCCAGCACATCGTCTTTGGGTCCGGCAGGATCAATTGATCCTTAATGCTCTTATTGGGTCACTGTCACCCATCATTGTTCCCTTCATTGCTCGTTGTGTCACCTCTAAAGATGCATGGACCACTCTGGCAGCCACATATGCCACACCCTCGCGTGGACGTATCAAACAAGTCAAGGCGCAATTTAAAACCCTCACCAAAGGATCGCTCCCCATTACTGACTTCTTACAATCCGTAAAAGCCCGTGCTGATGAACTAGCCATTCTTGGCGCGCCAGTTGATACTGAGGATCTCACTGAAAAGATCCTGGAAGAACTGGGAGATGACTATAAAGAACTTGTCCGAGCCGTGCAAGCCCGAGACACATCCATCAGCTTTGATGAACTACATGAAAAACTTCTCACCTTTGAAGCCTCTCTTCCTGTCACTAATCACTCTGCTACTTCTTTCCCCTCAACGGCCAACCCCACCACCCGCTCTTCCCATCGCCCGCAACAACAATATCCCCGACCACCCTCCAATCACTATCCCCAAAACAAATTTCCCACCACAGCTTCCTATCGTCCTTCTGTCACCACCAATCACTCGTCCCCAGCCACCAATCACTCGTCCCCAGGACCCTACCTTGGCCACTGCCAAATTTGAGGAATACAAGGTCACACAGCCAAAAAATGCCCTTCCTTCACATTTATTCCCACTGGCACCACCAACCAGCCCAGCCACAACTCAACTCCCTGGCAACCACGTGCCCACTTCACCTCTCCCATGCCTTCCAAAAGCCCCTCATGGCTCATTGATAGTGGTGTTTCTCACCATGTCACAGCCGATCTTAACAACTTATCACTACACTCACCTTATACCGGTGTTGATGATGTCATGATTGTTGATGGTACTGGACTTAAAATAACGCATACAGGCTCTGCGTCCCTCCATACTCCCTCACATACTTTTGATTTAAACAATGTCCTCTGTGTCCCCGAAATCACACGAAATCTCATCTCTATTTATCAGTTCTGTCTTTCTAACAAAGTTTCCATAGAATTCTTACCTTCATGTTTTCTTGTGAAGGACCTTTACACGGGGGCAATTCGAGCACAGGGTAAACCAAAGAATGTGGTATATGAATGGCCAAGCAATAACTTCCTGTCTTCTGGTCCATCAGCCTTCTCCAGTATTAAAATTTCTCCCAAGGATTGGCACTCTCGTCTAGGCCATCCTGCTCTCTCAGTTTTGAATAAGATCATTTCCCATAACAAATTAGATGCGTTTGGTTCCCTTTCTAAGGAGTTCTCATGTAATGCATGTCATTGTAATAAAAGTCACAAACAATCCTTCTATGTTTCAACTCTACAATCTGCTCATCCCCTTCACACAATTTTCACTGATGTCTGAACATCTCTTGTTTATTCCATTGATGGATTTAAAAATTATGTTATCTTTGTCGATCATTTTACAAAGTATATTTGGTTCTACCCTTTGAAACATAAATCAGATGTTAAACAGATCTTTCTACGATTCAAACCCATTGTCGAAAATTATTTCAAACAAAATATCGTGACCTTTTACTCCGACAATGAGGGAGAATACCTTGCCCTAAAGGATTTTTTCGCACTTAATGGCATTTCTCATCTCACCACTCCACCTCACACTCCTGAACACAATGGTTTTTTGGAACGTCGGCATAGGCATATTGTTGAAACTGGCTTATCCCTTTTAACTTATGCGTCACTGCCTCGCAGTTTTTGGTCATTTGCATTCTCCACCGCAGTCTACTTAATCAATAGAATGCCCACACCAACACTCAATCAGTCATCTCCATATCAAGTCATTTTTCAAAAACCACCAAACTTTGCAAAACTCAGAATCTTTGGCTGCCTATGTTACCCATGGCTACGACCATACAACTCCCATAAATTAGATCCAACATCTCAACCTTGCATTTGTGTAGGCTACTCTCTGTCTCAAAGTGCATACCTTTGTTTTAATCCCGACACTTCGAAACTAGTAATATCACGTCATGTCACCTTTGTCGAATCTATCTTTCCCTCATATACCCCTGTGTCCTCTGAGTACCCACCAATCTCAACATTGGTTGACTCATGGATACATCCTGCTATTGTTTCCTCTCCCCCTCAACAACAAGTCTCTCATTCATCTCCCTCACATGATCATTCCTTGTCTTCCTCCCCATCCCAAACCCCCTCAAATCCTTCCCCTTCACTGAATCCGTCAAACACCTCCACAAGTCCTCCTTCCCAAACCAACCCTCCACCTCGATCAACCCACACCATGGTCACTCGTTCTCAAAACCTTATCCACAAACCAACTACTAAACTCAACTTATATGTCCAACATCACACATTATCCCATGAACCCACCTCAGTCACACAAGCTCTCAAACATCACCCATGGCGCCTTGCCATGTCAGAGGAATATGACGCCCTAGTTCGCAATGGGACTTGGAGTCTGGTTCCTGCACATTATGCCTCTAATGTTGTTGGTTGCAAATGGATTTTCAGGCTCAAGCGCCATTCTGATGGATCTATCGCCAAGCATAAGGCCCGACTTGTGGCTAAAGGATTTCATCAACGCCCAGGCCTAGATTACCATGAGACCTTCAGTCCTGTTGTTAAACCTACAACTGTCCGGCTGGTTTTGAGTATTGCAGTAAGCCATGGCTGGCCACTTCGCCAACTCGACGTTAACAACGCATTTCTCCAAGGTAGTCTTCATGATGATGTATATATGGCTCAACCACCAGGGTTCATTGATCCTGACAAACCTGACTATGTCTGTAAGTTACACAAAGCAATTTATGGCCTGAAACAAGCCCTTCGCGCCTGGTACAACGAGTTACGAGCATTTTTGCTCTCAAATGGGTTCTACAACTCTTTGGCGGACACGTCCTTATTTGTGTTTCATCATGGTACTCATCTCATTTACCTTTTACTATATGTCGATGACATTATAATCACAGGTGATGATAAAGCAATGGTCGATGCCTTTGTGGCTTGCCTAGCTCAACGTTTCTCCCTTAAGGACTTGGGCAGTCTTTCATATTTTCTGGGTGTTGAGGTACAATCCCATCCTCATGGGCTCTTTCTCTCTCAGCGGCAATATATTCGTGATCTCCTTCACAGAGCAAACATGATGGATGCCAAGGCCGTCAGCACTCATTTGCGTCATGGTACTGTCCTCTGCTTAGACATGGGTTATTCCTTATCAGATCCTAGACAATATCGAGCCACAGTTGGGAGCCTTCAGTACCTCTCCCTTACTCGTCTTGATGTGTCATATGCCGTGAACAAGCTCTCCCAATTTATGCATCGACCCACTGATGCTCACTGGCAACTTGTGAAGCGTCTCCTCTGATACCTCTCTGGCACCGTTGATGAAGGCATTTTTCTTCATCGCAGCTCCCCTTCTACCTTGCATGCCTACTCAGATGTTGATTGGGGTGGAAACAAAGATGATCTCTCATCGACTAGTGCTTACATAGTATACCTTGGCCGAAACCCTATCTCATGGTCTTCCCGCAAGCAGCCTACTACTGCTCGCTCTTCCACAGAAGCCGAATACCGGAGTGTAGCCGACACCGCAGCTGAGATAAGCTAGCTTTGTTCTCTATTGACAGATCTCGACTTCCCAATCTCTCATGCACCGGTCATCTACTGTGATAATGTCGGTGCTACGCAATTGTGCTCCAACCCGGTATTCCACTCGCGTATGAAACATGTTGCCATTGATTTTCATTTCATCCGTCAACGGGTTCAGTCTGGAGCCTTGCGGGTTTCGCATGTTTCATCTCATGATCAACTTGCGGATGCTTTGACCAAGCCCTTGTCCCGACAACGTCTATCTCTCTTGAAATCCAAGATTGGCCTCATCAATGGGAGTCCATCTTGAGGGGGCATGTTAGCAGTTACAGAGTCTCTTGGATTAACTCTCTCTTATCTAATCTGTAATTTGAATCTGTATTTGAATTTTGTATTTGAATTAGTTTTGTTCTTATCTTCGTTAGTCTAGCTGTAAGTTTGATGTGTATATATATATACTCACTCCTCAATGAATAAAAGCAAGCCTTTCAATTATCTTCTCCTCCTTACAAAAGATTCATATTATCAAATATGACAAATCAAGTAGACCCCACAGTCCCCAGTCGGTGGCTTGGTGGTGTAGGGTTCAGGATCTCATATTGAGGTCTTGGATTCAAATCCAGGAAGTGTGTTTCTTATAAGAGCCTGAGATAGTCAGGGGTTTTACCTACTCCGCTTAAACTCGAAAATGAATGATTTAACGATAGGGTTTCTAACGATTCCAAAAAAAAAAAAAATAGATCCAACATTTAATAAGATCATGCAATAAATAAAATTGAAACTTTGAAAACGAAAATATTATATAGCCTACTTGTAGGCTGTAAGAGGCCCATGTGATTGAAGGCCCTTAAGTTAATAATAGCAACGTATATATTTAATCATCATTGGAGTTGGAGTCCCTACATTCGACTTCTAGACCTGGGTGCATTTCTTTTGCTCAATTTCTTGCTAAAATCATGAAAGCAGCTGTGTTACTTTTGAAATTTGTTTGTCAAAGATGTGCTTTTATTTATTTGTCAATATAAAACTTAGGGAAAAGTACCCAAAAAAACTTGTAGTTTCTCTCCTTTACAAAATCAAGACCTTTGTTTTTTTCGTGAAAAAAAGACTATCTTATAAATTTATAAAATTGAAAACACCGTTAATGTGTGATAATGTGTTATGGATATTTTCGCTCTTTCATGTTTTCACATCATATCACATCAGCAACTATCATGTCATGTCAGTAATCATGTACATGTCCCGTCAGCAGACATGATAACACATCAGCAATAATTAACAGTATTACCAATGTTCTAAAAAATATTAGGAGTTAGTTGGGCGATGGGGGAGTGCCTAAAGCATAGGATTTTTAGGCAGCGCTTAGACGGACGGATTAGGCGGTGCTAGGCGGTTTTATTACTTTATTTAAAAATTTTAATTAATTTGAATTAAGGTTTGGGTTTAACAAATTCAGGTCAACTAGGTTAAAGATTTGATAATTTGAGGATAATTAGGTTTATAGTTTAGAAATTTGGATTTGATTAGGCTTAAAAACAAGATTTGAGAGTCTCATGCCACCACTGGTGGTGGTTCCGGTGGCAGCTACCGACGCATTAGTCCATGTGCCACCACCGACGATGGTGGATCGACGCACGCGCCGATCTTTCACATTCAGACAAGGTCAGCTAACATCATTCATGCACTGATCTGAACTACCATTTTTCGTAGATATATGATTTTCTGAGAAGATACACCTAATTCCTCTTAATGTTAGCTACTCATGACGGCCAAGCACCGCCTAGCTTAGACGGCGTCTAGGCGGCCGCCTAGGCCGTCTTTTTGAACACATTGTATTACTAGTTTTTTCGACTTTTATACATGTTAGACTTTTGTAAAAAATAATAATAATAATAATAATAACCAACCAAACAAACAAACAAACAATCCTGATTTTCCAAACAAATTAAATCACAAGATTTTTTTAAAAAAAAAAATTTGTAATTTTCCCTAAAGCATATATAGCTGAATTAGAACCTGGATTTGAATATGTAGTCTTACAAATTAACATAGTTCAAACTTCAAAGATGTCTCTAACATAGTTCGAAAATCTTACAAACTCTAGTTCGAATTGAGTTTGTAAATGTATTGTTTGAGTTCGATCCTTTAAGAAAATATTGGAATCAAGTTCGACTCGAACTCGATTACTAAACGAGTCGAGCTCGAATTAAAAAAAAAATTAATTTTTGAACTTTTTAATTTACTTTTTCAAATTTTAAATAAATTTCCTATAAAATTCAAATGCTATGACACACATTGTAATATCGAGTCGATTTCTATACAATCCCACTCGAATCTATTTCGATTAGTGTTCACGACTTAAAAATGAATCAAGTCGAGTTTTTACGAGTCGGTTTCGTTTAATAATCGAATTATTATTTTTGAGTCCGGATAACTCTTTTATTAATCAAATCGATCTCGATTCAAGTTAAATACAAGTCAAACTCATATTTATTAACGGCTTGATTTATTTACGGCATAAACATATTTATCAAGACTAAAAGGATGTGGAGTTGAGAGTAGTATTAAAATTAATTGAGGTCTAATCAAATCGTCTCAGTGTCCATTTGTTCTGACGTAAAATGACCTCTGTAAGTATAACATTTCTATGAAAATCATTTAGGTAAAGGAAAGTGTTTTTCAATACTTATCAATGGCCTGAAAATATTTTCTAGAAAGTGTTTTCTGATGTTTGGGGCATCAAATATTTTTTCGAAAAATATTTTATAGTGATTAGAAGTAAGTATAGCAAAAAAGTCCGAGTCCGGCCTAGATTTGCATTGTCTTAGAAAATCTGGGTCCAAAATTACCTAGGTTTATAAAAAAATTCGGATTCAAGTTGTAAACTTTTAAACCTGCACGAATCTGGACACGAGTATTTTTGAAATCAAGACCGACCTGAATCTGCATACACCAAGAAGACCTGAGTCCGCAAAAAATTTCTCGGATTTAGTTTTTTGGATTATGTTCAATATACTCGGATCCTAATCCACGCGGGTTCAGATTTCTGGGACATGGTACAAAATTTTATTAATTTTATATAAATATAATTGAAAACATATATTAAAAAATTGGATTTCTAGATCTTGTCATGTATACCCTGATCCGGATCCACATGGGTCCAAATTTTTGGGATACAGATCCATAATTTTATTAGTTTCATACAAATATAATTGAAAAAAGAATTGAATTTCCGGATCTGATCCGGGTATATCTATATTTCTGGATCAGATTCGGATATACCCAAATCTGGATCCACACAAGTCCGAAATTCTAGGATCTAGGTTTTCATTAATTTCATACAAATATAATTGAACAAATATTTTTTAAAAAAATCTGAATCCACACAGGTCCAGAATTACGGGGCCCATATCTATAATTTTATTAATTTCACACAAACATAATTGAAAAAATATGTATATATAAATATCCGGATCCACATGGGTCGAAAATTTCGGGACCCATGTCTATAATTTCATTTCATACGAATATATTTGAAAATGATTAAAAAAATCAGATTTCTAGATACCCGATCTGGACTGAGTATACCTACATCAAGATATGGATATTTTTTCCTAAATATGGATATAGACCTAGATCAACCAAAATACATCCCAACCCAGATCTATGAAAATCCGGATTCAAACATGAATTTTTCCATTTGAGCTATAAAAATTTTGCAAAAAATAAAAAATAAAAAATTCCGTAAAATAACTTATGAAATTGTATTTCACAAGTCATTTTCCGGAAAATAACCAGGAAAATGACTTAAGTTTTTCATTGACCAGAAAATAATTTACATTAACCAAACTTTCCATAAATATCCCAAACATTAAAAAATTTAGAAAATATTTTTTGGGAAATCATTTTACGGACCCTTAATGTAATTGAAAATGATATTTAAAGGGACCTTGGAAGACAATCGACGGTCATGATGACATCAACCCATCTTTGATTTCTCCGATGATCAAATCATCTGGGTCCAGTCTCTCAACGGCCCCACTTGAAAACTCCTTGTTTCTTCTCACTAGGAGTGAATGTGAAAGAGCATTAAATTTTGTCAATAACATAACACGTCAGCGAAATATTGTCGGTTGCACCATAAGCCCAACTAGCCACCGACACACCACATCAAAACCGTCGGTAGCATGTCATTAAATGACCGAAAAAACCTTGTGCTTTGTACTACTTCCAACTCTCGACAAGACAGAGCGTAGAACACGCTCCAATGACACGGAAACCGAAATTGATTCATTATCACATCTTTGAGGAGCGTGACACACACTCTCCACATATCACGTGACTTGTATCAGACTTTGCGGGAAAATAACTATAGAAAGGCCCTTTTCATAAAATCTAATCCATGGACATCAAATATTTTGTACGAGTTGCCAAAAATATCCAAGATTGTCCAAGTTCTTTTATTAATTTATTTTTGGGAAAGGTTAATTATTTTAGTTAATAAACAACTTAATTAATCTATTATATGAAAAGTTAATACATTAAAAAAAATACTAATTTTTCAGTTACATTTTCGAAATTTTTCATTTTTGAATTTAAATTTGCATGGGATTGGAAACAAAAAAAAAAAGTGAAAAAATAACCGAAAAATTAAAGTTCTAAAAGATAAATGATAAAAAGTATAATTTGACAATGATTCACTCAAATTGATGAGAAAATTCCTTTGATGGGCTAGAGTCTTTATTTAAACGAACTTAGAACTTAATTCTCAGAATTTATTTTTAGTGGAATAAGTAAATAAATTACTGAGCTAAGACTTTAGAGATCAAAATTTATTTATATCGATATTTTTTTTCCCTTGAGAAAATAAAATATATATTGATGGTAGTAATAAATTTTACTATGGTATATATATTTTTTTGTCATCCTCTTTTCTGTGGTGTGACACTTGACACTGCATTTATAATATCATTTAATAGTGTGTATGATAGTGTGAATATTTTGAAATTTTAAAATATTTAATGTATTTAAAACTCAATAACAAATAGAAATTGATTAAACAAAATCAAATCCAATACAATTGACAAATTCTTTCTCCTTATAGCTCTAGACTAACACCATTATTGCTTCTAATCACAATGGTTTGTCCTTTTCAAAAAGAAATTAAACTAAAAACCTACCAAAATGATTTTTAAAAAATGAAGAAAAATATGCATTTGCTCAGCCAATCAAAATTCATTATCATTACAACTTTCTTCATTTTTCTTGGCTGAGATTATACATTATCATTTATTGATATAAACTTTAGAAAAAGCCTTGAAATTAATTAAATAATTAATTTTTCTTGCCTTCTTCACCACCTTCTTCCAAGTAAGCCTTCTTCCTCCTCTCAGCTCTAGCAAACAGACAAATCACAAGAAAACACGTGGCATAAATCCCATGAACTTTCCAATTGGTCTTCGGCGGTTGATGCAACACCACCCTATGAAACACCGCCACGTAGTAATGCAACCCGACAGCATAGCCCACAAAAGTCTGGCCCAAGCCCAACAATTTCGAGCCCAGCCCACATTCAGTCGAAAACACGAGAATCAAATACATCAAAAGCAGCAACAAATAGAAAATGTAACCCAGTGTTTGCATCACCTGTAAACAAACGTACGAGGACTGGGAAGTAGCGTAAAAAAACTTCAGTGGCTCAAGCCCAGTGACAAGTGAAGATAAGCAAAGGATTGAGAAGTAGATTGAGAGATAAATTTGGATGAAAATCAAGATTTTTTGAAGGGAAAAATAGGCTTTGAAGTGGTTAAAAATGAGAGAGACTAAAATTAGAGGGATCAAAATGAAAGCAAATGAAACTATTGAAGCAATTGTGGCAGCATATTTGTGACCCACAATGGGTTTGAACCCTTTTGTGATTTCTTTGTTGTATTTGTTAATGTAAGCTTTTGATGTAGTGGAGATTTTCTCAAGGTCTGGTAACAAAGTTTGTTGAAATTTGATGGGTAGATCTCTGAAATCTGAAACCAAATCATCACCGTCAGTTTCATCTTGATCAAGCCAAGTTGGTTTTGTGTGTTTCAAGTTCTGGGTTTTGGATTTTGTTTCTTTTTTTGGGGTCATTTTAGGGTCACTCACTAGCTTTATGTCAACTAAGGTTTGGCTTTTTGGGGAAGTGGGTTTGGTTGTTTTGTTCTTGGGGGAGCTAAGCTTGATTGGATCTAAAGATTTTGAGGGTTTTGAATCTTTTGATGTGGAATTGATCTTTTTGAGCTCTGAAGTTGAATTGAGCTTTTTGCTGCTGCTGCTGCTGGTCAAAGTAGTGGTTTTGATAAGCTTGGTTTGGTTCTTGGTGGTGCTTGACAAGTTGTTGGCTTTGGTGAGTTTGGTTTGGTTTTTGTTGCTTGAATTAGTAGACTTGATAAGCTTGGTTTGGTTCTTGCTGCTGCTGATGCCGCTCTTTTTCTCTGGCTTTTGCTGCAAATCTTGAACTTTTTCCAGCTCCAGTAACATCCTTCTGCTTCCAAGAAATTGGTTGCTTTGAAGCTCATTTTCTGAGGAGGAAACTGTTACTAGTGCTGTAGTTGAAAGAAGAATAGAAGCAGCAGAAAGGAAGAGAACAAGATAAACAAAAAGTACTTTTCTGAAACTCAAGTACATGAGTGGAGCCATTGTTTCTCTGAATTTGAAGATCCAAGATTGGATCCTATACCTTTGAGTTTGGCAACTAATTTGGATCTAAAATTTATGTAAGCAACAGGAGGAGAGAAAGTGTATGTATATATAGTCTAGTTGAAGAATTTAATGCAAAAATATAAGAACAAAAGATGAGACGAGTCACATGGTCAAGTAGACATACATACAATGCTTTCTCATTAACGCGGTTTCTTT